>JANJYP010202298.1:0-12809 GCA_024605115.1 Rastrelliger brachysoma
AACTCTTTTTTTTTTGTTTCCGTTTAGATGTGAGAGTGTGTATATTATGTGCAAGATGTGTGCTCGTCTGTTGACCTCAGCTGACACTATATTAACAGAAGCTCTGTACATGTGTTTTTGTTTGTGTAGCACTGCAATCTGATAATGATATATCTAAGATGGCATTTAGTCCCTAAATGAATGTGCAAAACAACCTAATTCCTGTAGACATACTGATGCAAATGCATTAAGCCACAGTAATAAGAATTGAGGCTACTTTTCTGTAGCCTCACTCACTATACTAATGATACTATACCGAATGAAGGAGATTATACAAGAGGAGAAGCTCACTGCTCGCATTGGTTACGTTGCACATGAAAGCATTTTACCTAAGTGTATTATACAAATAATATGATCGTTTTGTGGCTTTATTCCATTGCTCCTCTTAACTAGAACATATTACTTAGCAATACTACTAAAATTAAGTTGTAATTACCTCAATTTGTCATATAACCCTTGATTTGTATGTTGTGGTGGTTGATTTAACATCCAACTTATCTTATCATTTTACTCGTGGTTGGGAAAAAAATTGAATTATCGAAAATATCAAAGTCAGAAATCAGCCCCAAAAAACAGGCACTTAATTTATGATAATTTCTTTTAATATTGAGGTGAAATGTTGTATGATGTAGCATATTGGTAGCATATTGACAAGAAATTCTGGACAATATCATTTTGCACTTGTGTATATAGCATAATTTGATATGTTAAGTGTGTTTATGTATGCCAAGTAGTGTCAGTATGTATCTTATTTGGGAAAACGAACTTCATCCTTCTATAAAGAACATCACCACCCCCCACTAGTATCAAAATAGCATGAGAGATTTTTTCTTTATTAGAGGAGAGACCATTTCCCTGCCCAATGGAGACTCATTGAAATGCAAGACCCCTACCAGAGAACTAAGAGAAAAATGAAATTAGAGGACACAAGAATAAGTGAAGAAGAGGCCAACCTCTGTGTTCAATTTAGCTGTTAAATCTACTCACAATACCTCGGTAATCATCTCTCCCTCTGTCTTTCTCACTCACACACACACACACACACACACACACACACACACACACACACACACACACACACACACACACACACACACACACACACNACACACACACTTACATGGTGCTGAGATGAATGGATCTGCATAGAAGTGTGTATAGTAGTATAATTTATGTTGCCTGTACAATACAGATAGGGAAGTTTCTGACTGAGAAATGATACAAAGCCTTCAACATTTTGATTCACCTTTTCCAATCATCACAGCAATTGACTAAAAATCTAAATGTAAAACTATTCTCAGACACAATTTAGTTCTAAATTAGAAAAGAAGAGTGGTAAATGCTCACAATTACCACGGGTGTGTATTTTTTATTTTATTTTTTTTACTCATTCATCTCACTTTTAGTAACCTGCAGATCTTTTTTTTCTTAAAAGTGTAAGGCAGTATGTTTCAATATAATATTACTGTTTAGTTAAAGAATACCTTCATAGCCTGTTGGAATGTTTTTACATGCAGATTACAGTGAAGTCTCCAAGAATAATTTCTCTGGTTAATGCAATGCTTTGTTTTGTACTTAAAACTTTGTTTTGTCTACTTAAATGCAGTAAAGCAAAATCCATCCCAGCACACCTTTAGTAAAATCTCTCAATCATTTATAAGTAGAAACAAAGTAAAATTTAAGCTTTCTATATGCTTGCAGCAACCGGCATTCACATACACTGCAAAACTAAAAAAAAAAAAAAAAGAAAAAAAAAACAGACTAGGTTGTACTCACATTAATTCAAGATTGACCTTATCTTCCCCCAGTGATTGGTAAAATGCTTTTAAACACATTTATGGCTGTCTTATTGCTGTCCAATGCCAAAGGGATAACCACTCTCTCTTTATCTGTCTGTTTCACTCTGCTCATCTGTCAGCTTCACTAGGACTAGTGTGTAGGTTTTAGTAGTAATCTAACTGTGAGTATGCAGATTGAATAGCTTTCTTCTTCCAATCATATATAGTAGAACCTATGTGAAGTGCCCTCAACTAGTCCATTCTCCTATACTGCTAAATTCTACACACTCCACCTTGAAGGCATTGCTGCAATATAATAATAAAGACACTGCAGATCTTAAACTGAACTTGCCAGCACAGAATCTCTCCTCAGCTCCTTAGTTAAAATGCTTTGATCTGTAGAAGAAGTATAATTATTTTTCTTTTACTTTTACCAATTCTAACTTATTTTACATTTAAGCGCTAGTTTCTTTCTCTTTCCTTGTATGTTTTGCTTTGTTGTTAAGTTTGTCTGTTGTTGACACTCTGTTGTCTGCAGCTAATGCTTCACCAATGACAAAATCTTAATTACCAAGAAACCAGAGGACAATTTACCTTTATTGATGTTAAGACCAGCTAAAGGCAGCAATATACTGCAGACTGACTCATTATTGTTTTGTCTGTTTTCTTCAGCATCACTAAGCTGCAGAACAAGAATGTTTTTTATAAAAAGAATGTCACGGACTATTACTTTGCAGCAACATATTGTACATGCTGGGGTGAACTCTGATGCATAATTGTATTGTTACAGTGGGCTGATTTTCTTTAACTAATTTTGTAATACAGTGTTCGCTGCAGTAGAAATAACACAGTGTGGTGCAAATTAATGGCACTGAAAAGACTGAGGGACCCAACTCGCTAAAGCATACAGAGAAACACTGACTTCCCTTCACTAATTGCCTGACATGATACTGATTGCACTGGCATGCTGCTGTTTGCTGTTGCACATGGCTGTGTAAATGTTTTATTGGGACATGAGACTTGCCTGGGGTTGATTAACTTGCAGCTTCCAAGAATGATTTATTGTCTAATTTCTTATTCAAACCAAAGCAATTGTCTTCCTAATGAAAGTTGGAGATGCTCAGATGGATATCAATTTTTGAAAGTTTGTGTGTGTGTATGTGTGTGTGTGTGTGTGTGTGTGTGTGTGTGTGNGAGAGAGAGAGAGAGAGATGTGTGTACACATGCCTTTCAATCTTTGAGAGAAGTTTAATTTAAATCTAGCTTTGTGAGGATTGTCCTCTGTTATGAGATGAGATGACATTTTGGCCAGTCCTATTCGTCCCTTTGAGGGCTAAGACTTGGTTTAAAGGTGTAGCCAATACCTGACATTATTTTTCTTAAAGATTGTCCCAAAATCCACAGAGCATAAAGTGATGAACTTTGAGACCTCTTCCCCTTTTTCTTGACCAAATACTGACATTTCCTTTGATCCTCTGCTGTCACTCTATCATCATAGGTCTCCTTTTGCCTGATGTGTGAAGTAGATAAGCAGGCTTTTAAGACATAAAATTAGTTATAAAGAGACTGAGAGGATAAAACACAGCTCCAGGACTAAGACAGTTTACTATAGTTGCCCATTTGGAGGGTGAGTTAAACTATAAATTGGAGCTGATTCCAACCTGATCAAAGACTTTCTTGATCAGGGAGGGGGAGTCGGACAAAGACACTACACAGAACTTTCACCTTTCCATGAACTCACCTCCCCCAAAGCATCTCTCCTGCAGTAAAAGAATAAAAATGTTTAACCTTCTTAATAAACTTTTCTTTCATCCAGATATTCAACAAGAACTACTACAAGATATCATAACTTCATAGTTTGATTATTAATAACCTGCTCTATTCTAGGTATTCACCTTAATTGAAATATACTGTATAGATTCTTCTCTTTGTTCATGTACCCTGCCTCATGGTTAAAATCAAATTAATGCTAAAATCCTGCCATTTGATTAGTTAATGAATTAATGAATTTTGCTCGCCACATATTATCACATATCTTCTCACATATCTGCTCATCTTGTTATTGATTGTACATCATTCACTATATCACTCATGATGCATTTCCACATTATATTAGTTTAATAAAATTTAAATTTATTCACGTTGATTTTGAATGGAAACTTGCAATGTCCATCGCGTTTGCTGTGAAGCACAGTTAGCACTGACACAGTTCTTCTTGGCTGTGCTACTGCTTTAGAGAGACAAAGAAGAGCATTGGATGCTCCCACCAGCAAGACTACAACATGCAATATATGCAAAGAAACTATTTAGAAGGGTGGCATGAGGGTTTAATGCCAGCAACTTAATTATACATTTGAAAACGCATCATGTTAAAGAGCATGATGAAATTAGCAAAGCTAATTGGAAAAAGAAGGACAAGCTACAGTAGCAAACACTGGCAACTGCCTATTAAGTTAAGTTATTTAATTTGCTGTTACACTACTGGTTTATGCTGTTCAATTTAAAAAGAAATGGCTTGCATTTGCTGTATTCAGTATGATCTTTCTTTTATAACACACTGGTATCGGTATTCGATATTGGCTGATACCCACAGCACATATATCGGAATCAGCATTGGGAGAGGAAAAAATGGCATACGAACATTTCCACAGTGTGCGCTTGTGTGTATGTTTGAGACTTTATGTATGTACAGTACAGTGTGTTAAGCTTTGTGCAACAAGCAAGGCAACTCCTACATTAAAGATTTTATGTTCATTGCTGAATTCCCTCTAAATTATTTTTATTTATTTTTGATGTTAATATATCTTTCTGCATTCTTTCATTTTATTTTGTTTTTTTCTCTTTCTTCTCTGCACTTTTATATGCTCTGTGTTTGAAATACAGTATAAATAAACCTTCCAGACCATTCGATATGAGTTGTTTTGGAGTAATTACTGGAGTCCTCAGCAGCGCAGACCTGCAGGTGACTCATAAAGGATATCACAGAATGAGAGGAAAACACGAAAGGAAGAAAGAGTGAAGTGAGTTGGTATGCAGACAGGCAGGAAGACTGTCAGGTTCAGGTGGCAGCTCCAGAAAAACAAATGAGTAATGATTGTAGTTGAGGCTTAGGAGATACAAACATATTATACATAATGTGGTGTATTAATAAATCTGTATGTTAGAGCCAAGGCTTTGATGTCTAACAACAAAGAGAGCTTGCTTCTCAGCACAACAGATATCAGGTTGTCATCTTCATATGTATTGTTCTCTGGCAGTGTCAGTCCAAGCTTTGTTTGCTCTTGTTCTCTTTATATTGACTTTTCTTTTGTCACCCACTGAGTTACCATTTTCATAAGATCAACAGCTAATGCCCCATAAAAAGGTGTTAAATTGTTTCAACTGCAAGATAACCAACAGTCAATAAAGCAAATCTAATCGTAATCTTTAACATATGTATGGATTGTGTGTGTGTGCGCGCGCGTGTGTCTACATCTGTGTGCATTGAATATAGCACTGTACATATCCAACTGTGCATGTACCTGTTTGCATGATTGAATTTGAAGTATTATTTTGTCAGTTAGGTATCTTACCTTTTTTATTATGTCCATATTGAATGATTCTGACAATGACAATCTTAAGTGCCAAAGGAATCAAGTCCAACTTTCATGCAGGGGACTATAGAGCTTGCACCCTGTTATGAAACTGCAATTAATATTTGTGTTTATTCATCTTCCCTAACCTAAAGTGTTTCTGTTGCACAAGTTTTTATTATATTTGCCAATAACAGCAATCCTTCTTAATGTATTCTATGTATTCAGTGTGTGATTTTATAGCAGTCATTATCTGTTTATAAGTTTGAGTTAAGAGTACTGACTAAAACATGTACTGAGTGATTGAAACAGAGGTTCCAATTGAAAAATCTGTGCTCTTTGATGGACAAACCGATGACACTTTCTGAATAACTGCAAACATATAGTATGACCGACATTTATCTATTGAAATTTATTATCAATCAACATACAGTATGTACACAATGAGCTAATAGCATCCAGTGAAGGCTTTCTTGTAAATGTTTCTTCTTTATTATTCGTTTTTGGAAATTGAGTAAATTTATGCTGAAGTACACAGCTGTGCAAGGAAACATCATGTACTTCTCTTTAACAAGCCCTCCATGTACCCCTCATTATCATTTTTAAAGAACATATAAGATATTAATATTACTTTTAAGTTTTGTGTTATGACCCTGTTGAAGCACTCTTCATACAGTACATGAACTGGAAGAAATGTTTTTATGGAGGAGATCTAAAAGAGACCATCAACCTTTTCAATAACCCTACAAGCCATTCAACCATCCATTAAAAGCTCAACTCTTAGTTTCTAACGTTAACCTTGGATCACTGAGTGTTTAGCACGTCAAGATTATGAAGGTTATCTATGTCAGTCATAAGCAGGTCCTGATTGAAAGACCTGAGGCGACCTCTGCTTATCAGAAGAAAGTGAGGCTAATTATATCATCTTTTTTGCAGCGTCACAGTAGCTTAACACCGGAGCGCTAATTCATGCTAACCTTGCTCACCCGTTCTCGTCAGGCTGAGTCACTGACAACTTGTCAGGGGGTTTGAGAGGTTGTGAAGGCAGGAATAAGCCCTGCTGGCACTAGAACACTTATCATATTACACCAGCTTTTTACAGCAGCAATGACAGATGTGAGCAATAAAGATAAAATATCCCAACACTGTATTTTCTGGTTTAGGAATCTTTGTTTGGATTCATTAAAGCAGCTTCTACTAACCACCTTTTCCTGTGACAGTAATATATAATACATACTCTATTCATTATTATAGTATATAAATGAAATAGCTCAGATGCAGTTTGGTATTTGGGTGCTGAAGTTAATTTATCAAGAGTCTCAAGAATAGAAAAAGCATCTGCATACATTGTATAAAAATATAATCTGCCTACCTATGTTACTAATATTATGCCTATTGTGTTGTGGACATTGACATGAATTGGTTTAAGGTTTGCAACATGGTAAGAGGCCAGACATATAACTGAAGGATAATGGGTAGTGTTTAAAACTTTACAATTAATTCTAAAAACAGTTAAATCATGATGTTATGCTAGATTTGGAGTTTCAGTATGTGCTAGTTAAAATCTGTGCTGCTGTTCTTCGCTGTGGCAGACCAGGAAATTATTTATATAATAGCATTCTCCACAATAATGAGCACTTGACCACAACTATTGAAGTCTAACAGGCAAATATTTAGAAAATCATGCCAATTACCTGTTGATTTCTTCTTGCTTTCATGGCATTACATTTTCTTTAAGGACAACTTTATTAGATTTTTATGCTGATGCTTCTGTACTTAAAATTATTATGCTTTTATCATTGAATCACAGAAATTGGTAATTAAAATAAGGACTGTAGTATATATAGGCAAACCCTGCAGAGACATACATAGTCCTACACCACTGTTGTTTTCTGAATAATTGATTTCAAAGCAAGAGTAAAATATTATTTTCTTCACTTAAAATGCTTAACAGCCCTAACCTATTGTACCCCCTCTGCAAGAATCAGTTCTATGTGAATGACAGAAAATACAGGTTCATAAAAGATCCCGATTAGTGAATATAGGTAATGAAACCATGTGCCACAACTTGCAAGTACATACTTTTCATGCCACTCTTGTCCATGCTGACCCATAACTATGATTTGTATTTATTTATTTATTTGCCTCTTTGGTTTCTTCATTGTTCCATCATATTTATACAATATTGTTACATGAAAAATAGATAATTTAACAAAGAGTTAACATAATCAAATATAAGCCAGTATGTTGCAACTAGACATAAGTAATACAAATAATACATTTTTCTTCATATCATTGACTTGTTGCCTGTACTTTTGAGAGAGACATGCCATTAAATGCTGACATTCGATGTGCTACACACTAAATAGCATATTATGTACGCTGGAGAGGAGAATTACTGGTGAACATATCATTTACCCTTTAAGCGCTATATGATCTAAGCTTCATGTCTTGTGGCAACAGTAACGATGAACCCTGGTAGCAGTAATTTTAAAGGGGCTACACTGATCACTGTGATGAAGAGGCCAATTTAAGTGAATGAATCACCCTAATAAAACTGTATTCATTATTTCAACAGTAGATTTGATAGTGAGACATTTCCGATATTATTAATGTTATGTCAGTGTGTTCTTTGTTGCTATCATATAAATCGTGTAACCTCTACATTTAGTGCCCATGACCTGATTTTACTGTGTGCTCATTGTATGTGTGGGTTTTGCAGATGCACCAGCTGCATACAACCAGCCTGAATGTGGCCTATATAAGTTAATGCCATTATAGAGCAGATTATAATGAAACATCATGAACAAGAGCATTTGTTTATACAATGACAGAAAACAGACAAATGGTTTGTAATCTTTATAGATGTCTGTATGCTTACGTTAAATCATCCTGCATTTCATTCATCACTGCTCAGTTCCCATCATCAATTAAAAATGGGACAGGAATAATGTAATATAAGATGGTTTGTATGCCTGTTAGCATACTACCGCTTGGCTGGTGGTCTTTCTCCATCTAGCCACTAATCATGCCTTGTGTCTCATCATTGGTGCCTAACATTGTTCACTGACTGAGATAGACCAACAAAGAAAGATTAAGTAATCAGTTGGTGGAATGATCCTAAATCAGAAGCATAGCATATAAATTTATTTTCAGTAAGGGAACAACACTGAAAGCCAAAACCAAGCCTTCAGTGTTTTGGTTCATGGGTGAAAACAGTCAACCTATGTTGGACTGATCGGGTTCACGTATCAGTGATCACAGTGACACATCACCAGAGGGAGATACAGAATATGTGCTGCTCTGTAAGGCCCCAAGAGACCTAGACAGGATGCAACAGAGGTCACACTCAGTGGTTTTGTGGAGATTGAGAAACCTGTGAACTGTACATTGTAAGAATTGAAATGAATAAAAAAAAAGAATAGAATTTTTGAAAACCTGATAAAAGTTCACACATAGCTAAGAGAAGCATTTTCCCTAGATAATATTTGAAGCACCTATGCTTATCAGTGGAGCACTGTTAAAAGATAGCACTGACTTTAACAGGATGGTCATTATCACCTTAAGGCTGTTTTATACATGTGTCACCAACCTGCAAAGACAAGTGCTTATTCTGAAATGGATTCACCAGCAGTGAATCTCTTGTAATCTTGACCTGCAGTCTCAGACTGCAGAGGTCTCACTGCCTGAAGTTAATGGATGCAATATACAAGGTTTTAATGCTGTAAAAATTTTATTGTACAATGTAGGAATAAATTATAATTTTGCGGCCCGACTGCTACAAGTGGAGCATCACAGTCCAACAGNGGACTGCAGAGGTCTCACTGCCTGAAGTTAATGGATGCAATATACAAGGTTTTAATGCTGTAAAAATTTTATTGTACAATGTAGGAATAAATTATAATCTTGCGGCCCGACTGCTACAAGTGGAGCATCACAGTCCAACAGCAGGGAAATGACGAGTTAGTTCATCTCATTAAATCCCCAAACTGAGTGCTTCAATTACTGAGCCATACATCTACAATGTGGTACACTGGAATTTTAAGCTTATTTTAATCATATCATTAGACTGATGGATGGCCAGTATAACAGATTAATACTACTGAAAGTCATATTTGATAAGCAACTCAGTAAAAATAAAAACTTGTTTAGATGGTTAAGTGAATCGATGTACCTTCTCACTATCACCCCTGCTCCACGCTGCCAGTCTCCACTTTGCCACACCCCTGCTCTACCCAGCTTGCCAGCCACTCCTACCTCATCAGCTATCTCAACTCACCTGGACTCTCAGCTGCTTCTTGTTGTTAATCATGTCAATATATATAGTCCTGTTTCTAATGCAGTCTTTGCCAGATTGTTGTTTCTGTCACTGCTCTTCTGATTCATGCCAAACCATCCAACACCTTTACATGGACTGATTTCTCAGTGTTGACCGTGTTTATTCTGGACTACCTCTTTAACATTATCTGCCTGTGGTTGTTTGTTCATGGTTCTCAATTGAGAACCCAGAGACCTTGATCATCTCCATGAGTGCTTCACTATCATTGACCTGCCCGGTCTACGTTCCTGTACTAGTTCCTGATTATTCTGCCAGCTTCTTGTGCTCTGTTTCACTATTTCCCTGCCTGCTGCCATCTCTGCTACCAGCCTGGCCCTTACACATTCATTCTGCATTTTCCAGTTACTGTTTACCACATTCAGTAAATACCACTGCAAACTTAATTTCCTCAGTTGTGCTGCATTTAGGTCCAGTCCCTCTACACTCCTGACACTCACATCAGTAGTGAAATCTCCTTTGCATAGACATTAACATGCAGCCATTTTAGGGGCTGTTTACACAGAGATGCTTGCGGATAAAAACGACAAAATATTTTAGCGGAAGTGCCTTTCGTTTAGTCGGTGACAGCGTTTTCGGGGTTGAAAATGCAAAAAAATTTTAACCACCTTTCAGAGTGGAATGTTTTGAAAACTATACGTGTTGCGTTTCTGTCTAAACTGGCAAAATGCAAAACTCTGTTCAGATTACGCTCACACACCTGTGCCAGTACAGGGAAATAAACATGTCAGATTATTTTCATCTGTTGGATCTCATCTTATGTCTGATTTATATCAGAAATACTGGGATTTAAACATTGGATTACTTCAAAATGACCACGAAAAGGTAAGGAAACAATATTAGTCGTGTTTGCTGACAATCTCTCTGATAGTTGATAGAATATTGAGATATAAAAACAGAGTTACACATATTGACGATAATATGCGATCCCTTGCTGCGTCTTTTGTACGGGGCATGATTGAGGAATATCATGAGCCTTATACCAGCTGAAAGAGTAATTTCTACAGTTTAATTTGCTACCTAACATGACTGAGTTGAGTTAGTGGATATGTGTACCGTTATGTTTTATTTCTGCGGAGTGGTTATTTTTCAAGTTTAATTTTTAAATCATTAAACAAACTGTATTTGATAAGGAAAAAAAACTTGGACTGTTGTTGTGGAAGCGCTCAAGCCTCATTTTTTGAAAAACTTTGAAGAAAAAAGACACTACAGCATTTTAGTAACTTTTTACAAGCAGTAATCATAGTAGGCATTGCTCTGCTTGATCTGTGACTGGCTCTGTAGGGTTAACTGGCCATGTACGTCAAATTGGAGGAAAATGGTTTTGTTTTAGAAAAGATTGAAGTGGAAATGGATTGAAACAGATCATTTTGTTGGGTAAAAATATATTATATGAACTTTTGAACTTTATAATAACCCGAGAGATCTAGTCGATGGTGGAAAATGTGTGGTGTGAAAACTTCTGCATGTCTATTCCCTATCTATACATGTCTATATGCATCTGAAAATGCAGTAGGTCTATGCATCTGCCTATTTACAGATTTACAGAAATAGGGAATTTCTTGCGCTTTTGTGTTTCCTGCTGCATGCAGATTTCCTCTTGAAAACGCTTGTCTAAATGACAAATAAAATGTGAAGACAAGATGCCACTTTTGCGTCTTCTGTTGCGATCGCCCCCGTATAAACATAGCCTTAGACATGAGCTGGGTTTTGTTTGGCTTGAAGTGGTAATGTTTTAAGATCAATTACACTGGTGGGAATAACCTCTTTTAGGATTGTTGGCTTTGCTCTCTAGTCAATCTCCTAATTTATTTAAGATGTCACAGGTCATGTAGTGTGACCAAGGTCATAAACAGACTTCATGATCCAAGTAAGTAAATGCATGCAACTTAGTCTGCTGAGCCATCTGGACACCCACTGTAAGTGTCAAAGATGCTGTAAGAAAAGGTTGACCTTCACAATGGCAGTGTGTTCTGACCTGTCCAGGGCTGTTAGCTGGCCTCATGAGCCATGCATATTTGATGCAGAACGTTATTCAACCTCTTCTGAAGTACTAGAGACATACCTCCTTAATTTAAACATGTTTGATGCTTTTATGTCAACACATCTAGTACATGTCACTTATGTGTGATTTATTGCATTGCTTTGATGGTCCTAAGTGACAGAGCAAATCTAGGCACTGAGTTCCTCATGCTTTAAATAGGCCAACTGCTGACCTAATTGCTAGTACTGCTGTCAGTGAAATTGGGACTGGTGCTCCGATGAGGAGAGGAGACAAGTCATGCTTGAAAATGAAGAAGACAAGCGATGGATGAAGAGAAGTAATGAATTGCTCCTTAAAAGAGAAGTAGATGAGGAGATGGAGGTGGGGCATGCAGCAGATGGCTGTCTAGGGGTCGACTTAGAAATTGACACTCATGGACATCATATTCACATCCACCCACAGAGAGAGAGAGTGTGTATGTGTGTGTGGGGGGGGCATTTTCAACACTACCTTGGCAAAACTGACTTAAGGAAACTGTTCTTCAGTTAATCTGTAGCTCCACTGACAGAACGACAGGTTTAGTTAGGCGGAGAAAATAAAAAGCGATGTGAGAGCATGATGGTGAACTGGTACCCTTCTGGTGATGGACAGCTGAGTCTAATGTGTGTGTGTGTGTGTGTGTGTGTGTGTGTATGTTGAGAGAGAGAGAGAGAGAAAGAGAGAGAGTGAGATTTTTATGTGCCTTCAAGTATACATTACATGTATGTGTCTGACAGTTGAGGTTTTGTCAGTCTGTCCTAATTTGGTTACTAGTAAGTTCTCAAATGTAGATATTTTGGAAGTGGATTTGATTTGTTTAAATCCATGCTCTGTTCTGAGCAAGCTAATGCCAGGGTGCTTTGAGGTCAGTCTCTTTTAATGCTATTGCTTTATTCCTCCTTTTGTTCCATCTATACTCTCTTTGCTCCTCCCCTCTTCCCTGTCTCTTTCTCTGCCCCATCACCCCTCACTCCTCATACTCCTTTCCCTGCCCCCCACCCCCCCTCAACCCTCCCTTCTCCTCTTGCAGCAGCCACATTCCTTGTTTTTGACCTATATAA
>JANJYP010202346.1:0-11993 GCA_024605115.1 Rastrelliger brachysoma
CATAGGTCATGTTCACACCTGGCACCACAGTAACATAATATTGAGTGATTCAATTATAAGTAGACAACTCTAAGTATGTTACTTCACATCTAGCATTAGAATGCATCTCAAGGGACCACTTGTGATCATAATGTTTACCCACTTCATAGAAATATAAACATTATTAAATAAACAAGTAATTTCTGTTTGCAAAGATCAAATGCGTTATTGCTTTTGAGAGGCAGGAGTCACTCTTGTGGTGAGTATGTCAAAAATTAAATAAAGAAGTTTGCAAAGATTTTGGCATGCAGGCAAAATTAAAACTCTTTGGACTGCAAATCAGATAGCGTGTTTCGTGTGTACTCCTCCTAAAGATTCCATGTCGATCATGTTGTGGATGCTTCTTGTTTGTTTTGTTTGTTTTTCTTTAATATGGTGTTGGTGATCAAATGGGTACTTTCACTTATACAGAGAACATAATTTGCATAATTTGTCATTCATTGTAGTCCAGAAGACATTCGTGTACACATTACTAAAAGAATGTGACCATATGCTGCCCAGACTACCTCTGAATGTTGTCTGAGCAAGTGGATTTCAACATGTCCTCAATGCGCCTTGGGTGCATTAACACATGTAGTACTATCCACTTGTGATTGGATCACCCAAGATGCATTTGAATGCTGGGTGTGAACAGGCCAGAGTGACAGCCACAAGGTTATTAAGACCAAGGAGACTGAATGCCATGAAGACAGATGGGATGAAAGACAAGCTTGCAGCTAGCAGGGTCTGCATGGTGCCACCAGTGTTTTCAGACTGTCGTTTAAAATAAGGAAGGCCATTAATAACCTCTTCACTATGCTCTGCTCAGCTGCAGTCTGGCGCGTCTTGCGGAGCTAAATGTGGCGCTGCATGGCAGACTGTGTCAAAGAGACCATATATACCTGAGGACAGGAAAAAAGAGAGGGAGGCAGACAGAGTTTGTATGTGGTTCTGCATTTGTCTGTGCTGTGTGTGTGTGTGTGTGTGTGTGTGTGTGTGTGTGTGTGTGTGTGTGTGTGTGTGTGTGTGTGTGTGTGTGTGTGTGTNGTGCCGTATGTTTGGGTTCAATTGTATTGCTCATGTTGGATGCTACTCTTTTCGCTTACTCACCTGTTTGTTTATGTGCTATGTGTGTGCCGCCTGTTCTCCTGTGGTTGGATGAGAATCAGATAGCAGTGATGCAGTCAGGGAAGCCGTCAACGCCGAGGTGAAAAGTTATGGTTGCCAGTGGTAATGACTGTGTTCCTTCTTGTCAAGCCTTTACTTTGGCAGATGAACAAAACATAAAATTTGACAGGGAATGGGTTTTTTCCCCCCATGATCCAAAAATATTACATGTACATAGCCACACTGTGAATGTGTTTTTGCCAAAGATGGAGTGGGTACTTTGGTGGAGAAAGAAATAAGCTTTTCCTGAGTGGCAAGGTGACTCATATAATTATTGAGTTATTTTAGGGCTCTAGGCTTTTAAAACAAACCTCTGACAAATCTTAGACATTTGATTTAACCATTCATTACCAACAGGCTCTTCTGTGACCAACCCATCCAACACTAGACAGAAATTGAAAGTCTTACAACATTTATATTGCATTTATATTGTTGTTTCAGCCTGTACAGTTGGGGAATTCTTGGGGAATATCAGATATTCAAATCTGCCAATCAGCAGCACAACACATGAGGTCACGTATGCCTATAGATTTGTTGAGTATTTCAAAATACACAATCATATATACCATAGCTGTGACTATATTATTGAGTTGTAGCAACTGTGATGTGAATGTCTGTTGTGTGCTAATATAATCTGTAATGAGATTCTCAAGTTGTGCAAATTCCATAGGCTCAAAATTATGCTATTTGAGAGTTCAGAGCTAATGATTGCTAACATTAAGTCCAGTTTGCAGCTGACTGAGCAGTTTGTCTTGACGTGTTGATGCCGTTGATATGTTGGTGATTTCAATTTGTTTTTCCATCACAGGCTAAGTGTGATAAGTTTTCAGCAGGAGCTAATGCTATTTATTCTGTTGTGAAAATGGGAGTGCAGAGCAAATTTTGTTTGGTTCTGCTATTTCACTAATTGTAGCGTGCACCTGCTTTTGAGCTTAAACAATCACTGGTAAGTTATCCGTATAACTGTCCTCTTTTTGCTTGTTTATGCACACAGCTAATATTAGAAATGTAGTAAAAGCCAAAACAGGATTGTTATGCCTATCTCCACTTTTATTCAAATATAAATACAAATAATTTTTTCTCAACAAATACAGATACAAATAATAAAGGGTTCACTGCACATCCCTATTTCCAACACAAATAAATGAAGCTTTTGGAAAGAAGTGTTTACTTTGTTTGATAGAAAATTAAGAAATAGATTTTTGCTATGAGATTATTTCATTTATATATACTCTGAATATTCAGATATCTGGCATGTGCTCCCTGCAGGTTAAAAAACTGCATCAGATTTTTTTAAATGTTGCTGTTGTGCTATCTACTACTGTCTTCTCTTCTGTATGATTTAATGATGATGATCCTGATGATACAAGCATTTTTACAAGCACATCAGACAAATTATTGTCAACATTTTGCACACATTAGGCACCAATACTGACATTTCTGTCTGTATAAATGGGTGCCAGTGAAGCAATTTTATGCTCAGGATGCAGATGTGGGCCACATGTAAAAGCCTTTCTAAAACAAGCACTGTGGAATAGGGAAAGTTGTGCTTACAGTACCTCTCCAGGAGGGGCTGGCTGCCTCCCAGACTGCTCTGCTGTTAGATCTGCCCCTCAGAATAAATAATGACAAGTCCTCATCATCTGGACATGTAAAGAAACCAATTCATATCTTTTGCCTGGAGGACTGTATGTGATTTACTCAAGTATCTTTTTAGACTTCAGAGGATCAGAGTTTTATAGCGGCCCTGCGTTAACACGATATATTTCTACAAATCAGCTGTCCAAATGGGGAGAGGAGTCGTGTTTATCCTTCAGATGTGGGTCAGTTGAGATTGTGTTAATAATAACAGGAAATGGACTTAGATTCAAAGAGTCCTGCCTATCCAAGGCACAATCTGATGACCTGTGTGTAAAACAAACACTTGTTTGCAAAGGAAAGAAAAATAAAGAATGAAGAGCTGGAACGTAGATGCTTGGCAGGACAACAAGGAACAGCCTGAGCAGAGCTACATACAGTTGAGCATCATGGCCAGACAATGCATGGCAGATGGGCACACACACTCCTTTGCAATCAGACATAATACAAGAAAAAGGAAGTGGAAGTGTCTTGGGCCAAGGCCTGGAGGGCCCAGGGGTAGTGAAGCACAGCATGAAAAATGAAAAAAGAAAACTCATGAAAAAACTACAGTTCATAGTAAGCTACATCAAAAGGAATCCCAAAATAAGTTTGTTTTCACGTTTTTGCTTTAGTCATCAAAAACTATTCCTTTTGTAGATGCCTGCAACACATAGTACAGTAGACAGACTTGTGAGCAGTGGGCGATATACCAAACACAATTCCATGACAGAAGTGTGCAACCGTATTTATATTGGGATCATGGTCAGGGAGCACAGAGTGCAAAATATAAAGAGCTGCACGAATCAGGCGCCGGTGATGTGCCACAAAATCATGGAGGAGGCTGCCCCTGGACTCTGACGTCATCACTGACCTTTCGTGTATTTACAGAGGAGGTTTGATTTCCACACTTTTTCCATGCTCACACATGAGCCGTTGTGAAGCGGGCCCAGGAGGTAAAAGAGTAGCTTTGTCCCAACCTGGATGGTGAGCACTGGAGTCATGTGCTTCTGCCAATCCTGAAGAAGGGCCCACAAGCCACAGCCATTGAGAAAAGCACAAGCATCACCTGTTTTATATTAAATCTGTCAGATTAAATAAGGAAGCTAATAACCTGCAGCACTTGAGGTGGCATTTTAGCCAAATTTGACCCTCTCTTCCACTAATCATGCTTGTTAAGGTTGTTTTTAAACAGGGCAGAGGAACACAGCAGGCTCATTTTGCTAAGAAATTCTCCAATCTGCACCTGACCAAGTGAAGTACTCTAATATTAAATGAGATGTGCAGTTATAAAGATGTCTTTTTCTGTTTGAACAAACCACAAAGCATATTCATTTGGGGTTATGCAAATTTATATATAATGGATATGACAGTACACTTCATTTAAAACAGTGTTTTTTTATGTTGTCTGTTGTGCATCTTATATGTTGCATTTCATCACCAACATGAAGTTACTGGCTATTGAAGAATAGTAAACTCATTATCATACAGTAGAAACATGAAGACATTAAATAGCCCTTTCAAACTGCTCCTTCTAACGCTGTAGACAATATTGCCCTCTACAGGGCATACATATTAGTCACGCTTGTCTGTCTCCTCTGAGTTTTTTTTTTGGTTTTTTTTGCGGGTGAGGAGAGACTGTGATAAGTTAAAGAGACACAGTCTCACATGTTGATTAATGAGTAATGACACAGTGTTGAGAGAGTGTGAGGATCAGGAGCTGCAGGGTGGCACACTGAGGAGACAGACTGTCCTGTAACCTTAAGACCTTGCTTCACACCCTCTTAACACATCCTTTAGCAACTAACTTCATGTATGTTCCTCAGTTGTTGACCTCAGTGTGGAGCTCACTGTGGAGTACTTATTGATGACAAAGAAAAATTATAGTGAAAACATAAATCTACCTAACATCTAAAACAAATATTGCCTGTATTATAACTCAAATGAATATGATGAGATAATAATACCTAAATAATGTGAAACTGAAATTAAAATGATGAAGAAGACTAAACAGAGCTCCAAATGGCCTGGTATGAATTAATTAAGGAATACGAGCCCTAATTTATCAAATGTCTCAGAGCATGAAAGATGATTAAAATGAATGAGAAGGCCGCATAAAGGACCTGGTCAGTGATCCAAGTCCAGCCACTCCTTCACTTAAAAAGTTGATGAATTCAGCCTCTGGTTTCCAAATTAGCTGTGTAGTAAGAAGAAAAAAAGTAGAAAGATGATAGAAAAACAGGCATCTCATCACTCTTGTGGGAGTGGAGAGGCACCTATTTTACTCCTCTATCTTTCGAGAGGAGATGAGTGTGATGAACTGTGGATTCAGCCTCCCCCGACTGCTTCTGTGAGAAATGCCACAGCAGCAGAACAGCTAAGTCTCCTGAGATCTGGCCCAGGGTTCAGCCTCACTGTGACACAAGATGGACCCCAATTTAGGACACAAAGACTTGGTCAAACCAGCAGGAGGTATAGCCTTTCCCCGAGAATAATCTGTTCTTTTTCTATTCATTGTATCCCTGCTCTCACCACTCTTCTTCTTACTTCTGTAGTTTCCCTTTTGATTCACCCTCATTTGCCTCTTTCCTCACTCACCTTCCTTACCAGCTTTGCACCCTTCTCCCACAGTACTTTAACAACCATTAGTGTACTCACAGACTTTGTATAATATTCATTTTCTGACTCATACACTCATTTACAATTCAATTTATAAATCCTCTTCGAAGGCAAATATACATACTTCATTGCAAATGGTTGAAGCTGACAATCATGCAAGGTGTATCTGCTGGATTACCTTACAGAAAAAAAAAAAAATTAATTTGCGCAAGCAGATATGCTGCTGCAAATTGAATCTTATCCCCAGCACTTCTGATAAATTTTTTGGTTAATTTGGTAATGCGAGGAGCCCTTGTAATAGGCTTATAAGCTCCACTCTGAACACTCTCCTCATCTGTGATTGAAGTAAAGGACCCTCTCAAATCGCCCACTCTGACGATTCACCTTCTAGAGAAGGACAGAGGAGCCCTCCAACCACTTCTACTCCTAACTGTTATGGAGTAAATCACAAACATGTCATGGCCCAATCCTCTGGGACTACATACAACCTTAGCTGTCCTATATTGTGTGACTAACCAATGTCCCCCTTGCATAGCCAAGGACCCACTGAGCCCAGAACAGCCCACATCTCTTATACTGAAAAATGGGGATTTTTTTCCCTTCCCACACTAGCTTTTTTCCTCCAGGCATTGACATTTAATCAAACCCAAATCCCATTGTGCCTATTAACATATCAGGCTGATATGGGTTGCTGTAAAAAGCTTGAGTACAGGAACCCCAAGCAGAACATTACCATAACTCTTCCTGTGTGATCTCTTTTTTTCCTCCTCCGCCTACATGTAAAAATGCTTACCTGGCAAACAACTAGGCATGGAACGGCATTGCTCTTTCTCACACTCTCCTCCTTCCACTCATTCATCCCAGTTTATCTTTTTAAAATGTGTTAATTATTTAGCTGTTTGTGCTCATGAATGTTTGCCAAATCGCACTGAGACAAACTAAGTAAGTAATGCAAAGGCAATTTTAATATTTCACCAGACCATCAAAATGATCTTAAGTTTGTTTTTATCCAGCTGTGACTGAATAAGCAATTCAGAGTACTTTTTAGGAATGCTTAGTGCTGTAATGAATGACTTGGTTTCCCTTTCAAACAGTTCAGTCTTCCTAATATTAATCATTATAGAGGTGAAAGGAGTTGGATAAGTGATGCAGAACGTCTATGAAAAATGGCGATGATTAGGAGGTCAATACCTATTGGATAAGAGTTGTTTCACAGAGCTCAGCATATATTGGCTGGTTTGCCTGTGACCTTGGTGAAGGTCTTGCTGCTCTTGAGTGAGTCTCCACACATCTGACCTTGCTGGCAGCCGTTCATGTATGTCAGGGCCATATGTTAGTTTATGTGTTGGCCTACACACTGAGCATGGAGTCTCGCTACCTGACACAGACTGAAGCCAAACTGGTTGTCGGTCTTGTATCCCAGCAGGCAATTACTCTCCCAAAACTAGGACAGTTCTTGATAATGACAGTTGCCATAGCACAATATTTAATGCAATGAATAGACATTGCCGCTGTCAGCATTGTTTTCTTAGAGTGAGGATGACAAGGCGATGGGAATGGAACCGGGCCATGTTACACAAAGAGGATTATGAAGCCAAAACAGCTTTGACAAGCCTGAAATTTGAGGACACTTCCAGAGTGATATGAAGACTATCAAAGTCAAGTTGTTTGTTGGAGGGATAGTAGCATGCTGTTATGTGTGTCCCCTTGTGAGTGTGATGAACATGGCGGAAAATATAGATTTAGAGGTAGACTGAATTCTACTCTACCTCAGGGCTCATAAGCTGACACTTGACAGAATAGCACTTCCCTAAGTGGCAGCCTTCTATGCCACGTAGAACAAAGCCTCGCTCTTTCTCAGCCAGTAAAAGGAGAAAATGCTTCTTTTAGTGGGAGAAGAACAAATAAATACATCTGTGTGAGCAATAGTATAATTGCCCTGAGCTACAAAATACTGGCTGTTTTGTAACATTTGTGTTGTCTTTTATGATGTTTTTTTGATATGGCATCAATCTCTGATGCTTTCTTATTGTTAGATTGAGAAGTGTGAAATGAATGTGTGAAGCAGCACTCTGCTGATCTTCTCCTAATCATATAGTTGTTTATATAACTCTGTTACATAAGCCCTTTTTCTACATTTTAATCAACATAAGTAATGGCAACCCCTCATATCAATATACCTGAGCCATCTGCTGTCTAATACCAAGGATTTCACTCTGCGATTGCACAACCCTGAGATATGCCTCTCACTACATTCCGATCAGGATTTGGCAGAGATCAAAATTTGTTTCTGTTCTTTTATTTTCAGTGCTTTTTGATTGGCAATCTTCAGCAGTTTTGTATGTTCTGTACAATTTATTTTCCCTAGAATGTATTTGATCACTTTAATAGGGAGCTTGACTATCTGGTTTTATTATTCAACAAATCAAGCAACATCAATTCAAGGCCGTCTAATAATGACAAAACATAGTGCTCACACACTGGCAATCTGAAACTGAATTTCCTTATTAGCAGGTTGTCTGGTAAAAAAATAAATATGGAAATTATATTCATACTGAGACTGGTAATATCCAAAAGGCAAGACACAAAATGCGTTGCAAGTTAAGCTCTGGTGTATTTGTCATTTCTTAGTGATGGTGGAAGCAATGGAGGTTTTATTGTAACACATTAAAAAATGAACTGTCTAAATACACTTGTCTCTAAAAGTATTGGGGCTTACACTAATAATTTGATTTAAACAATTAATCTTTAAAACCATTGTCATTTTCTGTTACTCTGTGACTGTTAGTCAGCAAATTGAGTTTAAACATATACAAAGATTTAAAAAAAAGGATCATGTAACTATAATGAAATGATCTATAGCCAAATTCTTATGACTGATGTTTAGTTCCCA
The DNA here is from genome assembly GCA_024605115.1 of Rastrelliger brachysoma. Lineage (NCBI taxonomy): Eukaryota > Metazoa > Chordata > Actinopteri > Scombriformes > Scombridae > Rastrelliger > Rastrelliger brachysoma. The sequence continues at coordinate 8,315 of JANJYP010202346.1, forward strand.
ATATTATGGAAGCCCTAAAAGGCCAGGCATACATACATTAGCCTAAAAATCTAGACCAATAGCATAACGGCAGAAAATATTCTTGCCTGGCTGCAATTCATGTATAGTTTGTATCGTTTGGCTTGCCAGGCTATACATACATTTTATTTCCTCCGTTTTCCCGTAGGCTACTTCGTTTTCTCGTGATAATGAGATAATTGTACTCCATTTTCTTGTGATAACGAGATACCTTATCACCATAGGTGAAGTGTCATAAAGTAGCTACTGTAGGCTAAATATGGAAACATATCCTATTTGTATTAAATATAGTAAAGATGTGCTGAATTGCTGTTGAATCATAACACTTTTAACATAGGCTATACAACATATCTATATTGAAAATCACTGATATATGTAAGATAAAATATACAGCCCAGAAATGCTCTGCTTGGAACAATAATGAGTGTCAAATTATCACCTCATCAAAATCCTTAAAATGGCATGGTACTCCTACTCCCTCAGAAATTCCATTAATCAGAAATTGATGACTATGTAAACATATTTTAATTTTCCAAGTTGAACTGCTGGACACAAGATGTCTCCTACTTCACTGTCAGTGTTCATGCGCTCCAGGTTTTAAGTTTCCAAATCATACCTCTGTAAATTGCATTACATACTACCGTAGTTGTGATGTCACGAATCCTGCTCAAAGGTCTACACCCCCCACCCCCCCAAAAAAACATAAAACATCAGGTTTTCAATGGGAAATTTCCCCTTTCAGCAAATGAATGTGAAAAATGTGTCAAACTCAGGAACATGAGTAGAGGAGCACTTTATGTATATTTTATTTGGTCTGTTATTTGATTCAACAGATGTGACTACGATTAAGTTTTCCATTGACTCTAACTGGAAAAATTAATAATTTTCATGATCATTCCATCTATAATAGGTTGTACATTGTACACAACAAAAATAGACAAACAAGAAATGCGTGTTTTTAAAATGGTGTATTATAAGAAATTCAGTACCCCAGTTGATTTCGACCCCCCCTCCAACGCAGCAGTTATCCCCCACCCACCCCCTCCAGGTTTTAGGGATGGTGTGGTCCAGGAAGCGCGCCTCTCCTCTGCTCTGCTCTCCTCTTGTTCTCAGCTCTGCTCTCTTCTCCAGCTCCACTCAGTCAGCTGACGAATGGTATCTCCCTCCTCTCCCGGATGGACCGCGCCGCTGAAGCCGGCCAGCCTGAGCGCTAACACAGGAGCAGGTTGTCTACGGCTCGCTCTCCTCCCGCTGGATGTCTGACCAACCGAGCCTCAAGTGAAAAAAAAAAAAAAAAAAAAGATTTCGCTTAAAAGAAAAAGAGCTTTCCTTATAGGAAGCTACCCACCCTCACCATGGCTTCCAACTTCAACGACATAGTCAAACAGGGATACGTGAGGATACGGAGTAAGAAACTGGGGGTGAGTAGTACTGTTGCACTTGCTGTCTAGCGCGGTGGAGGCGGAGGAGGAGGTGGTGGTGGTGGTGGTGTTGGAAGCAGGAGGAGGAGTAAGAGTTCCAGTTGTTTGCGGTCTTTCAGCATCAGCGGCGGCTGGATTAAGAAAGAGGCTTTAATTGCTCCATAGGCAGCAGTCCCGCTGTGAGCTCTTCAACAGGAAAAACAGATTAGAGCAGCGGCCAAGTTTCAGCCAATGTATTGGGCAAAATAAATAAATATATAAATACTACTCACACAAATAGGATACAGAAATTGTTAAAGTTAAGAAGACTGACAGTTGTTAAGTTCATATCATTTTGCCCCCAGTGTTAGTTTATTTTTTATTGGTTGCAAAACAATTTACCTTTGAAAGGATAACTGCATACTCTAAATTTACTAAAGATCACCATTAACTTGTAATCTCACTTTTACCTACACAGATACTCCCTGTAAAAGTATTATGAGTCTTCAACCACACCATAAAGTCTAATAAGGTCACTTGCCAGTGAGCACCACAGGCTAGTGGCAATGAACGCTGGATTCTAGGGTGGACAACATAATAGCAACACTTATAATGTTGTTAATCACTACATAAATTATCATTAGTCTGTTATCAGTCAGTACAGCCTTACTGTGCTTAAACACTTTTTTCAGTCATGATGAATTACTCCCAGTATTGAAAACTCTCATTGTACTCCAGCTGAATCAGTGTGGTGGCAGCATCTCAGTGCCTTGATAATGGATTTCCATTGAGATACAGCCGGAGAGAAAAATGGCTTGACTGCTTAAATTGAAATGAATGATATACTGTATATTCAATTATGAGCGCCTTCTTGTCTGACTCATAAAGCCATCTGCTTTTGTTCGTTCTTCCAGCTCATTACGCTAACTGAGTGGGTACAGTCCTCCTCCTCTGATGAAGTGTGATGATGGAGGCTAATGATGGCTGCCTCCTCGTCACATCATCACCTGGTTTCATCAACGCTGTTCTACTGTTGTATGCTGCTATTCAAACTATCTTTGATTAGTCTTTGTGAGCAATTGAGCTTGAGTAGGTGTAGTACTGCCCCTTAATAGTTAACCAAATGGTCGATTAGTATCTCAGTCAATTTCCCGTTGTTAATTGATAGGAAGAAAAACTCCCTTGGGAGCTGCACTTGTCCTTTACAAGACTATGTAAAAACCTAGTATATGGCTGGACGACAGGTACAGAAAGTGGCAACATTAGGTGGCATCAGGCCTAGGCTAGTGATGAAATAACATCACTCAGCCGACCAACGGCATAACTTCATCACTCAGTCAGTGATTCAGTCAGCCAGGGACAGATGTTCACATTTATACGGCTGGTCCCTAAGGTCCATTATATTATCCTATTAGATTATGTTGGGCAGGAAGTCATTCAAAGTGTGGAATCATTTCAAGTGTGTACGTACATAACGACACTAGGTAACATGCAAAACTCTGTACTGTATGAAAAGATTTGGCTATCAAACCTCAGATATGACTCAAGCAACATTAGTAATCTAGAATGGCATTACCAGTTCATAAATTGTTTGTTGTTATATCATGCTGACATAAATGAACAAAAACTCCATGCTGCTTGTTCTTATGCATTCACAATCATTACCACTTTTTCCATTTGCATTGTTGGTAACAGGGTTGTGTCTGTGCTTGTAATATTCATATTTTAAAGGCTCATTACAATAGTTTGGTATTTATGTACAATCTGTGCTATTATTTAAAACACTAGTTATTGGCTTGAATTAACGACTACTAGCTGATTAGTAAACTCTTTGGTCAAGGGGTTACCTAAATCGAACACACATTTGCTGCCCTTAGAAGACTTTCTCAACTTAAGCCTGATTTAAGAAATGTAAGCAAAAGACATTTGTTATCATGTTAATCAGCTTGTCTTAGTTGCCTCATATACATCTTGCGTATGCCATTAGCTAGATGCATTTAGAGAAAGTGGGAGTGTGTATGTCTGTGGAGTCTATGACTTTGCAAAGCAAGTGAGGATGCATGCTGTGCTGGCTGTGCTCGAGGTATGGATGCCATATCTCTGCCAGCTCCAGATCTCATCCTGCTGTTTGTGGAGAAAAACAGTTTGTGTCCTGATCGCCCACTCTCTCAGCCTTCCAGCCGCTCACTGCTGTTTCATCATAGAAAAGCCATGCTGTGATAGCTAGTGGACCTCAGTGTGGGTAGACAGAAAGTATTATA
>JANJYP010202450.1:0-10027 GCA_024605115.1 Rastrelliger brachysoma
TAATAGAGAGAGACAAAGAAAATGAAAGTTAGGAAAAAAAAGTCAGCAAAAGAGATGAATGAAAAAAAAACCTCCCCTAATTCCATGACAGAGGGCCTCCCTCCCATTTTTTCAAATTTGGATAAAAAAGACTTAAACCAGGGGGTCATCATCACTGCTTGCTTGTGTCCATCATCTTTGGCTAAATTCTGGGGTATTGTTAGCAGGAAAATAAAATAGTCAATGGTGTTAGTAGTAGTAGACTATTAAGTTAAGGGTTCGGTATAGAGGTCACCATTATACTGTTGTACTCACTTCCAGTGGCGGAGCCGTCGCTGTTAGTTTCGGTCTTCTCGCTGGAAGAGAAAGGTAATGGCCGTGAGAACTCCGTCCCTTGGTCCGGAGGGCAGCCCGCCATCATGCAGAGACGCAGCAGGCCGCATCTGAGGATCAACGGCCACAGGGCAAGGCAATTACAGTGCTAACGCTAACAGCACCACCACTGGACACTATGAGACTGATTACATCAACAAGTTATCTTCTTGTTAATGAGCCCCTGTTGTGTTCGTAAGGGTGAAGTGCCATGATAACAATGTACGGAGTGGATGAGGAACTTTAAATCTAAAGAAAGGCTATCTTACACATCTCTATGTATCAATGTATAAATCAATAGCACTGTGCCCTACAGCTAATGCTTAGTGCTCTGTACTTGTGCTGTGCTCACATGAAGTAGTGTACCACTTCACTGCTATGGAGCTGATAATGGCCCTGATAATAGCCCGCTACCCTTCCTGTCGATAATCCTACCTATGTGTGTGAGCTGAAGCTGTATCTGTGACTTTTAGAGGGTTAATGGGGTATAATGGAGAGTCTTACGTGCTGTCACTGTCTGGTGCTCTGGTCAGTACACTCTGCACCAGGCCTGTCAGGCTTGCAATTTGCTTCTCCATAGCCTCCATTCGCTCCAAACGATGGTCCCTAAAAAAAAGTCAATACCAAAACTGTATCAGATATGGATGAACATTTTTTTGTGTTTTCTTGAAAGGTAATGCAAATGGTAAACATTTAAAGTGTAAAGTAGAAGTTATAAAAAAAGTTTAGATATAAATAAGTCCTTAAAGCTGCACTAATCTGCTTTATCTAGAGTGCATGTGTATAATTTTATCTGATTGTATTTATCTGTCTCTTACCACATTCAGATTGACTGTATAAAATATAATATCACCTATTTTTTATACAGTGCTACATACCTTAAAACAGTACTTAATACAGAAATCTCAGGCAAAATAACTAGTTCTATTCTAATATTGGCATATCATATCGTTCATCACTTACGGTAGTGGAATTAATAAATACAATACGCAACAACAGAACAACAGGATAACTTAATAAACCTCATCCCAGACTCATACTGACCTGCTATTGTCAGGGTCAGGTCCAGATATTGAAGAACCAAAACCAGGTGTGGCCCTTCCACCCTCCCCAGGCCCAGCTGTCAAACACAGAGGCTCTGAACTGGAGCTGGGCCTTGACTTTGGGCTCTCCACAAACACAGAGGAAGACGCAGAGTCCTTGCGGAAGCTCTGCCTGACCGGTGAGGCTCTGCTGGGTGAGCTAGAATATGAGTCCCTGTCCCTCAGCTGCATGTCAGGGATTTTCTGTGGGGATGAGGGAGGCATGCGAAAACCCATGCCCAGTGTGGCTGAGGAATATGTGTCAGAGTAGAGTGAACCTCCAGGCTTGTATAGAGAGTCCTCTAGATCCCCCTGAAGAGCAGCTGCTGAATATGTGCTAAGGGATCTCACAGAGCCACGGCGGTAGAGGCCAGTTGAAACAGGGAAGCTAAAGGGGTCTCCGATTGCAGCTAATGACTGTGTGGAGGCAATGCTGAGACGGCCCTCGTGCATTAAGCTGTAGGGATCTGCATACAGACTCTCATTCTTCATCAGAGCCATATTTTTTGCAGAAACCTCTTCATCAGGCTTGACGTCACGGCGCTCTAGGATGGCGCTGGGTGAAGGAGACAAGCCTGCATTGACTCCATGGCCGGCTGAAGGATGGTGGGGGTGTCTGGGCTGTTCATGTTGGGGATGGGACCCCCCAGCAAAAGATGGAGGGCGGCCCCCGCTGTAGGACAGACGTGAACGGGATGGAGAGCCAGAAGATGCTGAAGCTGTAGAGGAGGGGAGGGTGTTGAGCCGACGAGTAGGAGAGGAGTCACGAGAGGAGTACACCATCTCCCTCTGAAATAGAAAAGCAGGAATTCAAGTTACCATGGAGACCTACAGATAGGAGCACTGTGCTCCCTTTGTGTCAGTTTGACATGGAGACCACTGAGATCTGAGTATTGCTGGGCTGTCACAGTCTCGAGGATGCCAATAGATTATCATGCAATTAAAAAGACCAATTAACTGTCCTCTGGCAGAATTGTGTCTCTAAATATTTTCTTGATCTTGTAATAGGCAGAATAGAAGAAAATTGATTGTGTCTGACCAAAAGGAATAGATTTCAGGCGGTCACACCTGCTCAATTCATCTCTGTTGTATTTCTCTTTCTTCTGTCCTCAGCTGAAGCTATCGGTACATCATGAAATTAATATGGGCATGTATTCAGGGTAAAGCACTATCTGAAAGTAAATATTTATTCTCTTGAGTAGAATGGTGACAAAGTTACTCAATCCTGTGCACCATTTTCAATATAGCTTTCATTTTTCTCTTCCTGCCTTTTTTTTTAGATCATCATAAAGTCGTTAAATATTCCCAGATGGCTTATCCACCCCATCTCTGCCTCTGTTTTTGTGCTGTGGTTGTGCTCGTGTTGTGATTTTTCTCATTTCTGCACCTTTCATAAGCCAGACACTCTGCTTTCCCTTGTCGCATAACTTTGTTGCTTAACTCATCCCTGTTTTTCGTCTTTTCATTTGCACCTCAGTATCCTTTTAACCTTGTCATGTAGCACAACATTAGCACTCAGAAAATACAGGAGCGTAACAAAGGAATTTGTGCCACTGAGCCTTTACGCCTTGGGACAAATTAATATACATATATTCACAGTTTTATGAGGTAGTTTGGTTTGTACAAACTGTACAAATGCAGTTTAAGCAAGAAATAAAATAGATTAAAAAAACAGCTTAAACATTAAGTTGTTCCCTCCTCAAGAAAGCTGCAATCACAGGAGCAAAACATGCTAGTTGAGATGCAGCTTGTGTTTAGTCTCCAAAAGTTACAAAAAGGTATGACTTGTGCATCTCACACTTTACTGTGACAACTAGATGACAATTCTCAGTTTTGTCCAATAAAACCATTCCTAGTGTCAAACATAGTTTAAGGGCCTCAGAAATATATATTTAAATGCAGACAGGCTTCTGCAGATTATGGGTGTTGATGAGCTGTCTCTTCTTTAGCACTTTTTCCTTTCGGTTTCTTGTAAACACAAAGGCACAAACTTACATAAGTGCGAACAAACACAAGCACAACACATAGAGTAAAGCACACTATATGCACACACAAAATACACAGGCACAAATTTCATATTTTCCCTGCCTGCTTGCATGGTTAATAGTTGTATTCTCGGAATTTTGTGAATAATGCAGATGGTAAGCAGGGTTTTGTAAAAATTAATTAAAAAAAGGTCTCCCCCAGGCTTCCTTGATCTTCACTGAAGCAGAAATAGCTTTGGATGTTAAAATATGCTCATTTTACAGAGGAACATTGTTCTCTGGTGTCTGCACAGCAACAGATGGCCTACTTGAAGATAAGAAAATACACTTCCAGGAGGAATACCTGTTAAATTACTAACCCACATACACTGCAACAACCTGTCAAACTCCCATTGAAATATAAAAACACTATTACCTTGCCAAGAAAGCATACTCCTCTTTTTTAGATTCATAGACTTAGAGCAGCTCTCACGAACAGCTCAGTTGTCAAGCGTTAGACTTATAGGAGATCAGACAGCATTCTTTGTCAAATAGCCCAGTTTGCCCTGTTTAAATCCCACTCCCACTACCTTCCTGCTCCTCACCCTCAGGTCTCCGTTAGCCAGGTGTGCAGTAGCAGGGTAGGAGGCATAGATGGGCTCTTTGCGGTAAATCTTGATGATACTGCGGTCCTGGATGTCCCGGACATCCTCCAGCTCGTAGAAGACATTGCGTGCCTCATCCTTGATCAAAATGGCGGTGTTGGGTGACTTGAGCATTCCTGCTGTCAACTTCTGAGGGAACATGTGCACGATGAGGGCGTGCAGCGTGTCCAGGCTGCTCAGCTCATGGGTTATGTGCACCCGACGCGTCTCATCTCCGTACTGCAGGAACAGCACGCCTGGAAAATAAAATGATATGAAGAGAGAAACTTGAGTCAAAAGGCAAAAACTACAGTGGATGGAAAGAACAATTAGAAAAGTCGTTCTGTCAATCTGTGGCAGCAATTTCCCCATTTGAACATTACAGTTTTATCAGTTAAGGTCAAAATGTTCTGCCTTTGGCATACAAGTTCCATATAATATTTTTTTTATTATCAGATGTTGCATGAATAATCATTGATGGAGTAAACACTAGTTCTTTCTTTCTAAATGAATTACTTTTCACCAGTGCTTAAGTAGCAGCACTAGGTATTTAACAAATTATCCAATAAATGACCACACTTAAAAAAAAAAAATTGTCTGATGCTGCCACCCTTGATTTGATAGATAAAGATGAGTCTGACGCCTGACTAACCTGAATATTCATCTTCATACACCGCAGGACAAACAAAAAGAACACACAAAGCAAAGAAAGACCAGTGATTAAAAGTCAGGAAAATTAAGGAAGATACTGTAGACGAGTTGTGGAGAGAAGAAAACAAAGACAGTGGTTAGTACAAAGACATGGAGAGGACAGATTGGCAGCTCTGCTGTTCTAGTTTTGTCTGACTTCCTTCAAAATGGCCCTCATCAGTCACTGCCACTTTAGTTTTACAGCCACTTTTTAATCTCACCAAACCTGAAAAAACACTACACCTTCTCTTTATGGGTCTGGACTAGCCTTACACTGAACTTATTCTCTCACTATTCAAAAAAGCTTTGTTATCTCAAGACTGATTCCTCTCCAGTTCTCTTTTGCAGAGCAATTAGATTAAACTAAACCTGTTAAAGTAAATGAGGTGAGAATAAAACACTTTCTCTCATTCTGCTACCTCTGTAAGCATTATTGTTCACATCAGCAGCTTCATGAAGTTAACAGACAGCTGCAAATCTGCCTCAGGTTCAACCAGCGTGACTTAGCCAGCCCAGCAGTGCTTCAAATCTTAACCTGGAGATCGTAGCTTATTCTGGCTGGCAGAGCGGGACAATGGCAGGCTCTGCCGAAATCGGTTCATCCGGTTGAATCCGATGGGGATGTCGGCCTCTGACATGGTCTCCAAAGATTCAGCAGAGGCAAAGGAGAGCTTGGCGGCCTGGTCGGCAAGCCCAGACTGGGTAGACTGGGAATGCCTTGGACTGCGGCTCTGCAGGGGGATAACACACAGGGAGAAACACAGTCATTTGCTGAGAAGTGAAATCGAGGCAGAGAGAATTGATTGGACAGGGCCGATGTAGTAAGACCAACCGGAAAAGAGACACTGAGCGCACAATGAGACAGCACACAATGAACCACATAACAAGATTAACAAGACCTCGACAATGGTTTAGCTAGCAGCCATTCAGTAAGAATTACTAGCGTCACAGTATCTGACATCAGTTGAACACTGCAGTACAACACAAAACACAATACAGTCGTACTCAAATGGCCCCGCACTCCGGGGCATCAGCCTACCTTAATCACCTATGGTGGGTAAGGAGGAAAATTAAGGCAGAAACTGTTTCAGCTTAGCATACGTTATGTCATGTTTCCTTGACTTCACACACCTCCCACATGCTCTTAACCAAACTCTTGTCCCTGCGCTGCTATGAACTTTAAATGAGTGCTTGTGGGATGGGAGGAGAAGCTCATGTAAATCCCGGGCTGTCACTGTGGGTTTATCCTGCTGGCCTATGCCCAGGCGTCTCTTACTGAAAGACTGTTAGTGCAGCTGGGGCTGAGCTCAGTGAACTGGCTCCCTGATCCCACAACGCTGTACGGTCTCCTCCAGCTCAGAGGATGCTTTAATGAGCTCCCAGAATGCTGTCTGCTGATTGTTTGGACGGCAAAGGCAGAAACATCCTTAGCCACAGTACAGTAGCTGTGCCTGCCTCCTCCTCTTTGCACCATGGCACCAACACAGTTTTTCCTCACTTTACCAAGACTTTCTTCTCTCTCTTTCTCAGCCTGAGTCAAACTTTTGCATAGATCTACTGTGGCTTTTATTAATGTAGTATTTAATTAATGGGGGACTGTGACAGAAGCTACACAGAGGGCCAGTTCTGTGTTCATTGACTCTCAGCAGTGGGCTGTTTAAATTCATTCATAAGCGCACAGCATTACAGAGTACCCTCAAACATCCATTAAGATTTAGTTAATTGGGCAATAAGCCAGGATAAAATGCTGTACAGTAAATCAAGGCTGCCCCTACTGTTTTATTTTAAAGTAAGTGATTAATCATTAAAATACATTTTTGAAGCATGTGCCCTGGGCCCCAAATGGCCATTTTCAACTTGATTGTTTTATTTAGCTAACAGTCCAATACTACGAAAATATTTTTTATTAAAAATTGGTGTTAATAAAAATATAAATTAGTTAGCAGCATTTGATTGACTGATGATAAGTCTAATCATCTCATTCAAACTGAACCCCCCATAGCACATACAGTAACTATTATGAATACTTGTTATGCTCATTAAATGCACAGCTATACTCTCACATGTGTTCATTAGGCAAATTACAGACCTCCATCAGGATTAAAAACCAAACAATCCATTTTTATAATGCATGTTCCTTCTGCCACTATCATACATAATTCAGTCACCCACACAAGCACACATAGTGGAGGTGTCCAGTGATAGTAGTGGCAGACTGTGTCTGAGCACGCAGAGGAACGGCGATGCTGACAGATAACCCCCACTGTGTTTTCTAATAGGGTCATTTATCTAAACTGTGACCACACTGAACAACAACACAGCCAGCAGCACAGGAGAGAAGCAGCACATACTGCAGTATGTCATACTCTAGCTCACTACAGTAGGACCTGACATACATAAAGGTGTAAATTCAACATGAACATACCATGCTATGTATACTAGGTAGAGTTGAGGTTTCTTGGTATTTAATCTGATCTGAATCCAGTACTGAATTCTCGGTTAATTAGATTCCCTTTGAATCCCTTAAACCCCATTTAGGCTTCATCAATTTTAGGTAAAGTCATATTAAAAGGGGTAGTTGAACATCTTAGGAAATACATTTATTCTCTTTCTCTTCTCTTAAGACTTCGCTTAGACTGTGACGTAAATATGAAGCTACCACTAACATCTGGTTAGCTTAGCATGGCACAAACTTGAAACCGAGGGAAACTGAAGGTAACAACCAAGCTATTTCTTAAGCTCTGAGCAGTTACCAGGCAACCAGCAGACACACTAGGAAGTTAAGGGTCTCGATCAAGATGTAGTCTGGCACATAAAACACAGTGAAACAGCAAAGCTATTTGAATGGATACAACAAACTAACCATGTTAATTAGGGATCTTTACATGCACTGGTAAATGGGTTTTATTACAGACAGAGCCATGCTGGTTGTTTTCTCCTGTTTTCAGTCACGGTGCTAAACTAAGCTAACGGCTGCTTGTAATAGCTTTTTATTTACTGCACAGACCTGTGAACGGTATCAATCCTCTCATATAATTCTCAGTAAGAAAACCAACACGTGTGTTTCTCAAAATGTCAAATTATTCCTTCATGAACAAAAAAAAAAATATTTTGGATTTTAATATCTATTATATACCTAATAAAAACAGGCAGTTGATATAAGTTTTGATAAGACATGTATTACATTTGACACTTAACAAATGAAGGTATTAAACCATCTTTTAACTGTAGCTGTAGTGTTTGAAGCTGACTGGTAAGGGCTGTAAGGGTCACCACAAATGGAACTAGTTATCTGAAACCAACCCCATTACTCACTGAAAGTTACACCCAGCAATTGATTTGGCACAGCAACGCAGGAACAGCTTTCGGGGGGAACGAGAACGACTGAAAAGACCACCATGTCTAAATCATGTCAAAAGGGATTTTTCCTGAGAGTTGTTCATTTTATTCTGCACTCCTAACAGAAAAGACAGAGCACCTTTGTGTTTTAAACTCTTGGTTCACATGAGAATTTTATTTCAAGGCTAAATAAGTTATTGAGGCTTTCTATGAAAAGGAACAAGGAAATTGAGAATATGGTGCTGGGTGACTGAGCTCCCTTACAATGTGTACAGACTCAAATTTCTGGACCAGCTGGAAAAAAAAAACCTGTGCAGAGGAACTGAATGAGTAATGCTCCACTCTCTCAACAACTACTACGAGTGTACAACAACAAGACAATGAAACTCTGCGTATGAATGTGTGTGAGCTCGCCACAGCTGTTGTTATACATGCGCTTAGTCAGCACGCCTTGTTCCAACAGTTTCAAAACATTCAGTCGCATATTGGTGGTTTATGTGATATGAAAACTGAAATCATCTCTTTGCAGTAATTTTACATTGTAAATATTATATGTGGATACACCATCTGGTCATGCATCTGGTCGTGATAAACATGCCAGTGCTACACATGATGGTGTTCATAGTCTTTTTTGAAAGAAACTGGTTCAACCTCTTTCTTATTTTTCTCCACAATCTTCCCTCTACCCCCACCGATCGCTCCCTCCCTCCACCCACCTCAACCTTTTATTTTAGAGTGATCCAGACTTTTTCAACAGCACTCAATTACTGTCGAGAACTCTACACTGTTATAAGGGCATGGCGGAAGAGGGGATACAAGTAGAGAACAGGATGATCTTATATGAAACAGAAGGGAATGGAGGGGAAAGCGGGACAAGGCAGCCTGACAAACAGGCCTTGGGCTACAAACTACATTAAACTCAACGCAACCTCCAAATAAATCTTTTCTTGTTTCGTGTTACTTGTACACACAAGCATCAGTGCATTCACACACATAAACACATTCTTTTAAGGTCAAAGTAATGGCAGCTTTGGCGAACATTGTTTGGGAGAGCACATCCCCCTTACTTACTGGCAAAGTGTCTATGTGGACACTTTGCCAGTAAGTAAGAAAAATTTAAGCTGCAAGATTTACATGACCTTGTGAAGATACAAAAAGCAGCGGAGCAAATACAGCAGAGATATGTCTGTGTAGAAAAAGAAATGAAAAGTTTGCTATAACTGTGAAGACTGTGGACTAAAGAGAGGGGTTAACCCTGAAAGTCCAGAGGCTGCATCATTACACAACAGCTGCTGCTAGGCTCTTCTTTCTGCTCTTCTCTGTGAGTGTAATAATTTCCCTGTTAAGTGATATGACATTCTCCTGGACTCAAGCGAGAGANTCTGGTGCTAGGCTCTTCTTTCTGCTCTTCCCTGTGAGTGTAATAATTTTCCTGTTAAGTGATATGACATTCTCCTGGACTCAAGCGAGAGAGTAAACGTTAGCAACTGAAATGTCAACACAGCTTGATGTGTGTGAAATGACAAAGAATGAAGTGTTTGGCTCGGGGATAATACTTGAGAGACAGGTGTTAAATAGATAAAATCACAATCCTCACACCTTATCCTTATTTCTTGATCCATTCTTTTTTTTCCTCCAGCTTTTCTATCATTTCTCCCACTAATGATATCTTTCTCTTGCTCAAAAGCTTGTGTCTGTTTTTGCCTCCAGGTGTCTGTCTTCCTCTCTTTACTTTTTATCCCCTGTCAGTCATTTGTCTTCTCCCACCACTCCCAAAGCTCACCTCTGATTGTTGCTGAGCTGCTTTATGTCAACCTGTCTGCCTCACTCTCGGTCTCTTGTGGCATAGGCCAAAGCCGCATTCAGGTGCTTTTGCTGTCTGTGCCTTCATTTTAATCTGCATTTGTTTCCTTTCTACCCGTAACCTAACTCCTTTTCACACATGCACACACACACA
>JANJYP010202474.1:0-15787 GCA_024605115.1 Rastrelliger brachysoma
AGGTTCTGAACAGTACAGTACATCACACCAGTACTTCTGCCTTTCTAGACAGTATGAAGCTGAGAACTGATCTATGAGAAATCTAAGTAAATTTCAAGGCGATTGGAAAATGATTAAAATTCACAAAGCATGAGCAGAGTGAGAAATATGAAGGTTCATTTATACAGCCATCATGCAGCCCTTATTTTTATCTGAAATGGTTATTTTCACAGGAATTTGTGGTTGCATTGTATTTCTCTGTAAGAAATACTAAGCAGCTAGAGGGGTTAGATAGACACAGAGGTGGTGACGGATCATAAAGAATGCTGTAGCTCTCGACCAGCTGCTGATGAGATGTCCGATCAGTAGGCTAAAAGAGTCTGAGCTTGCGTAATTGGTGTCGCTCTAACACAAACACTTCAGAGTCAGACAGCGGAACACTAGATGGCAGCTTTCCCTGTTGCTGCCACTTATTGCTGAGTGACTGATGATGTTGAAACAGTCTCTCACACTTGCTGTTCTAACATTCTCTTTACAAAAGTGGTGAATGCAATCATTGCACATATCTGCTTGACCAAATATTAGCATCCTTTTCAGGTCAACTCCACTCCAAGCCACTGCTGCTGCTATGACCTCCCTTTGTGTTATATATACTGTCTTGCTCCATCTTTATTCACAGCTCCATGGAGAGTAGGAGGCAGGCCTGAGAATGCTTATTTTAGTGCGCTCTCATTAGCTCACCCTGATCCCTGGAGACTCACACATACTGTAGCAGGCAGCAGGCAGAAACAAGTGAAAACGACTTTTGGATCAGCTGTGTATGCAAATATTTCGGTCAATATGCGGATGTATATGTTAGGATGTGCTTTTCATGCTCAACACAATATTTACATTCAGACAAAATTGTACAATACTGTCAGCCTGACTGTATGTGTACAGTTTTGTCTGTATGACAGACAGTTTTTGAAATTTGTTTGTTTTACACATGATGTGGTATGCTGTGGATCATGATTTTTGGATTTTGGATGGATTTTTTCATTCCCATCATTCTGGTACAGGTTGCTCAGAGATACATCTGTCCAAAGAATGCTGTTCTTGAACTGTGCTGGCTTTTTAGATGTTTTTTTTTTTTTTGGCAAAATCTAATCTGGCCCTTATATTCTTGAGGATTAAGAATTGTAAATTCTGTATTTGCTCTCCTGATGTCTCTTTACGTTAGACTTTAATAACGATATGCCTACTACTTCTTGGAGAGTGTTCTTCACTTGACTGGATGTTGTGAAGGGTTCTATTCTTAACCATGGTAAGGATCCTGCAATCATCCGCCACTGTTGTCTTCCATGGACATCCAGACCTTTTTGTGTTACCTAGTTCACCGTTGCATTTTTATCCTCAGAATGCACCAGACTGTTGATTTGGACACTCATAATGGTCTTGAGATCTTTTTTTCTGGAATTTATGTTGTTTTTGCAGCCCAGTGATGGCCTATCACAGGAACAGCTATCAAATGCAAAGACCACACCTGGAATCGACTCCAGATCTCTTACCTATTTGACTGATGATGAAATAAGAAAGGAATTGTCCACCAGTCTATGAAACAGCTTTTTAAATGAAGTTGTCCAAATATTTATGGTCCCCTCAAAAACAGGGTAGCACATACTAAAGACTTGTAATTCTTAAACCCTTTCTCCAATTTGGATGTAAATACCATTAATTAAATAAAGCTGATAGTCAGTACTTTAAACCTATATTCATTATATAGCTAAACAGTACAGTTGAATATGTTTTGGTAAATAGGTGAAATAATAAAACTTGTGTCAGTGTCCAAACACTTATGGACCTGACTGTACATGTCTAACAAGCAGGAGCATGAAGTCCTTGTTTACCTCTCTATGCTAACAGGTCTGTCAAATTTGAAGAGTATGTAGTCTCCTGTGGTGGGAGTGATGGCCCAAAAGAAGTCCTCTCCCAGGTATGTTTTCTCCAGCGTGTGACCCTGATATACCTGCATGACACAAAACACATGCATTTATTTATGTATAGTGCTGCACTATCCTGAAAGATACATACTTCACCTGTCAATTCTCTGTGTAAATAATAAATGTTACATACATAACTGTAGACGGTAGAATGAGAGCAAATGTGTTTTATGGGAGTTCTGAAGCGATACCTTCATTGAAGTGGAAACCTCCGCTGGAGGATTGACATGCATCTTGTGGAGCAGCGGCTTCAGGAAGTCTTTGTCCTGCAGAAACAGACAGATGTTTATACACAGGAGGCAAACTCATTCAATGTGACAAATAAATTACTGCGAGTGCACAACACTCACTGTGAGCTTTTGGATTTTTCCAGCTAGAGAAGAATGGAGCCCGACATGTTGAAATAAGGAGGGTCGGAACCGCACACGCAGGCTGGACTTCTGTCTCTCACAATGTTTCTGGG
Organism: Rastrelliger brachysoma; assembly: GCA_024605115.1. NCBI lineage: Eukaryota > Metazoa > Chordata > Actinopteri > Scombriformes > Scombridae > Rastrelliger > Rastrelliger brachysoma. The sequence goes on from JANJYP010202474.1 coordinate 2,422, forward strand.
AAAAAAAAAAAAAAAGAGGAGAAAGATGAGAGCCGTTTCCCGTACAAAGATGCTCATATATCCACAGACTAACAACGGTGCTGCACATACCGCATCTTTCTCAGGATTGCAGACTTTGACCCAGAGAATATGATCCAGCAGCCAGTCGATGGGCTTCTCCTTATAAAACATAAAGATGAACTCAACAATGAGGTTTAGGTCCGGAGCCTGGAACATTTTTCCTGTAGGAAACAGAATAAGGAGGGTCAACTGAAGTTCACTGATGCTGCAAAGAAGCTTGTTAACAGAAGAGATTATTAAACCACAAATAGAGTTTAGGGACCTGTTGTTACACTGTAAATAAGACAGAGCACAATAAACTGGAACTGTTAAGGAAAAAGTAGCACCCTCCTGTGGATGCTTTGTCTCTGTAAAATCAGAAACAGCATGTGAAAGATGTAAGCATTATTTAAATTTGACTTTGCAGAAAAAGAACAAAACCAAACAAAAAACAAAAATGCTACTGGAAGAAAATTAAGAAATGTGTGATAGGCCAAAAAGCTCTGCTTTATTCTGCATTTCAAGATATTGATATTTAGACATCCACAAAAAGCAGAAAACAACTGATATTATCTCACTCAGCTGAATAACAACAGAATGTCAGCAAAATATTCCCAAATAGCAGAACATCCTCCCCTCGAGGAGTGCTGGACACTGAATATTGATCAGGTGCTTTAATGGATCATACCGATGAAGCCCAGTTGAGAGAACTCCAGGATCATCCAGTCCTCTGACGAGAGCTGGAGGGCAAAGTTCTTCATAGTGGCAAAGTAGTTTGGCTTGGCCACAATGTCATCCTCCAACTAAAGGAACAGAGGCACAGGAAGAACTGAATGTGAGACAAGAGGAAACTGCACGAGTCTGTGTTTAATGTTAAAAAGAGAGGGTGAGAAACAGAAGGGAAGCTCCTCTATGTTCACAAAGGGACAGCTAGGAAACACTGCTGTAGCTACACTAGAGTAGAGTAGCTGTATATAGATACCAGACAGAAAATACCTCTTTCCTCCAGGTGAGAGCAGAAAATGGAAATGACACACCCCTCACATTAGATGGAAAGATGAAAAGATGGGACAACACAGCTAACCCAAACCATGAATGGCTGGTTCCAAATCTGCTCTGAATAGACATTTAAACAAACATTGCCAAAATTGGACACATAGTTAAGCCCCCCAAAAAAGACAGATAAGAGATGTAGAAGACTAAGAGGATTAGGCTGAAAATAAGTGGCTCTGGTCTGAAAACAACAACACAGACTCTGATGAATGACTGCAACAACACACATTTGTATTCACCATGTCTTAAAACAGCACTGGCTCAAACTACAGGTAGACCAGTGTTTGCCTAGAAACAAGTTTTAACTGATACGTGTGCCTAACTGTGTCCAAAAGGTTGCCATGGGAACACTTATTTATTCATTTAAGGACGTACCTGAACATAATAAACCCCTTTGCTCACAGCATACATCATGAGGAAGGAATAGTCCAGGTTCTGCTTTGTTCGCCATCTAAACAAAACAAGAGTCGTCAATACATTTTCAATAACCATGTATGTCTGCATTTAAAAGGCCTTGCCAGGGCTGATACAATTCAGTCACTGCTTAACATGCAAAACTCTGCAAATCATACTCCCACTCTTTTTTTTCTAAAGCAGACTTTAATTTTAATCAATTAATTAAGTAAAGCTGTCACACTAACTGATCTGCCTTTGTTAGAGTCTAAGTCATGGCTGTTCACCAAGTGCTGCAGATGATTATGGTGCTACCACAGGGCAGGTGTGAGAGAGATATAAGACTTTAATCTCAGGTGAATAGGTAACCCAAATATGAGGGCATGGACGTGTATTCAAACTGAGCCAGGTGGTGAGTTGTTCTGCCATATTCTCTACCACTGACTGCATCACTGCACATACAAATAATAACTTTTAATGTTGAATAAGACTAGCTACTCAGATTGCCATTAGAAGCATCTGTGCAGCACACAAACACCCACATACACACATTAAAAAAACAGTCTTCCAGGCTTGAAGGCTGAGTGCATAAGTAGTCGGCACAAACTGCACCATCAACAGATTTCTGCTGAAGCCTGTTGTTAGCTGACTATACACAGGAGATAACTACAGAGGATGATAAGAACGGGCTCTACAGAGAGGAAGAGATAGAGGCTGCTGCTGCTGATGACCTTGATCTGACTTTGAGAAATGCCTGTGGAATACTAAGTACCTAGGCAGCCTATCTAAAAACTGTTCACTCGCTTACTCCCTCCCACTTTCGCCCTGACTCATGCTTCTACTTTTTTCCAGCCTTCATCACAGCACCAATGCATAATTTCATGTCTCCCAGGCCTGGTATCACCATGATCTCCATAATGATTTTCTCTCACATTTTTCCTAATTAAATGTTGAGAAGCCTGAGAACACAAGGTGACACAGATGTCATGCCAGTCTGATTTTTCTTACCTGACCCTCTCTTTGGAGTCTCCAAATGTCTCTTTGAGATTGGCGAGATCAGGATAATAGGTGGCAGGAGGAGAAATCACCTCCAGCAAACCTGAATTCAGCTCTGTAGAAAACCTAAAGAAAAAAAATTGATGGTGACATCAGCAGTGTTGCTTTTAGTTACAATTTGATCCCTTGTAATGTTTCTATTGGAAAGCAATCAAGTGCACTTACTCTTTCTCTAGACCAGCAACGACACTGTGCACGTAGTCTACGTCAGTCTGCAGGGATTACACCAGGAAGACAGATTTTGAAACACTTAGGTTATGTGATCTATTGTAGAGAAGCATCATATTATGACTCACACCACATAAATTTTAGAGCTCACCTCCCCAACGAAGACAATAATGACACAATCAAGTTTCTCCTCTGGTGAAAGCTTGTCTATAAGCGAACGCAGTGTCTCTGACAGATATGACTTCACCTTCCGCTTCACTGTGGGGATCCCCATCACCATGGTAACTGGAGAAAAAGAGTGTGAGGTGAGTACAAGGATCACGATGGCTGCAGGGGTGGCTGTTGTTAATCAATTAGACCCAAAAGTAAATCATTTTTGCCTTTTGACATTGACAGATTAACTCGGCCTAAATCCACAAGAACAGAAATTCATGCCCAGACTAACAGATGGCAGTGGGAAGGATGACTAATGGAGGTAGTTTGTAATGCATGTGCATTAATATGCTGCATGTTTTAAAAGACAAGTGCCTTTATACAACAATCTTACACTCTGGTTAATGTATTTTATTACAAAATCTACTGCAGGCAACAATGACTGATGTAGTAAAACAAATGCTGTTTGGCATTTACTCAACATCATTATTTACTCAGAGATCTGCAAAGCATTGCAAAATTAATTTATGGGCTTGTCCTACAAACTAAATAAACAAACTTGGACTGGCTAGACAGACCAACAGGGAGGGATGATTTAAAAAAAAAGGCAGAGATTTAATTTAATACTAAACTATATTTCATAACTGAATAATGACAATTGATTTAAGTGAAAAAATTACCAGACCTTATAGCAAGTCTTGCAGTTTGCATCCAGGTCTGTCCAAATACACATGTATATAATTTGAAGAAGTTACAAATACTAAAACATAGATGCTTCAGTTCTCACACATTCAGCAGCAAAGAAAATCACCACAATTTCAAAGTAGGTACCAAGGTTAGTGTCTCCAATTCAGTATTCACTATATCTGAAATATAGTTACAATTGGCTAAATAATTAGTTATCTATTATTATACGTTATCAAATCATTTTCTGTTGATTGGCAAAACACTTTTAAGAAGCAGACATTGCTCCTTTCATTGCAGATGTTTTCAGCTGAGGAAGGGCTGATCGAGCAAAACAAGTCAGACATAGTAAGCGAGGATAAGTGAATGGCTGTAGTTGTCTCCTTATTGCCTCTATTGTGTGGAGAGAAAAAGCACACCAGACTGAAAAAAAAGCAAAATAGACAGAAGACTAGTCCATTTCACTTACAAGGATCACTTTCACTATTGAGTGAGAGTGATAGAGATGAGAAAGCAGAGAGTGTACAATGAACTCATACTGGTGGTGAGTAGGCAAATGTGAGGATGTTTGAGGTATTGAGCTGATCATCTGATACTGAATTGGGGTTTTTTGCATGCTACAGAGAATACATTTAAAGATAGTAGTGTGACATTGCTTAACTCGTATTTTTCATTTTTTGTCTACAAAGGTAAAATTTTGCATAACGTTTTGCATAAAACATTCACAGAGAGGAGGAAAACAAGGTAAAGATTTATATTAATGGCAGTTAAGAGACCACTGTCTCTGTGGCAACCATAGTGATAGTTAAATGCCTGTTAGTGTGTGCCTGCATGGTGGGAAAACTTGCTGACTGAGCTGATGTTGGGCACAACGGGGCTCGACAAAGGTACAAAAACAAATTTGATTTGCAGAGTGAGCGAACAGCATAGTGGACTCAAGAAAGAGTGCAATCCTCCGGAGTGATCTGTGCAGCGTGGAGAATCTGTCCCAGTTTTGTTTTGTGTTTCTCACACTGAGCTCTGTGTCGTGTAGCGACACCCACCACCAAGAAAGTAGGTCGAGGATGAAAGGAGAATGTGGGAGGAAGGAAAAAGAGACAGAGAGTGACAGAATAAGGGAGGGTGGCAGACATTGAATGAGTGATAATGCATGCAAGTGCAGTGTGAGCAGGGCTGACTCCAAGTCTGCCCCTCCCCCCTTGTCCCTTGATCAGCCTGTCCACTTCAGTCTGAAAGCTGAGGATGGAAAGGATGGACCTTTCATCTTCTCCAGGAAAACAATTTACATTTCTGTTTGCTTCTCCATCACATAAAGAAAGAACTGATTTGGCACACCATACAAATAAAAGGAGCTGATGTATATGATGTGATATGAAAAAATATAAAGGAAATTTCACCAGATACATGCAGTGTGATATTCATGTTCAGGTATACAACAAACAATCATCATTTTCATTATTTGTGTACTTTTAAAAGTTGCTATGTTAGCTTTAGCGGAGTGACAGAAAGAGAGTGTTTTATCCAAAACAGACAACTGGTTGTAAAATGTGTAGAACACATACAGGTAACGGAGGGAAGATACATTTCCATCCTCTGAAAGGCTGTAAAGTAAAGACTATTTATCTCTTAATCAGTATCACCTCCACTAGTGTCCTGCGTTGTTTGTCATCTGGCTGAGACGCAAACTCCGACTACAGAGCTTCCTCCGTATTTGATTTGACCTTTTGGTGTGACAAACTAACAGGTTCTGTCTCAACACCACTAGACCTAAGCTATTAAATTCCAAATTTCAAATAAATATCCGAGGAGATAGAATGGAGTAATTTTACACAGTGGACTCATCATCACCCTAATCCATCCCACAGCTAATTTTTCTTATTTCCCAGAATAGCAGTCTTTTAAGTTTATAGGTTAATTATGGGATTTTTTTTCTCCTAATAAACCTAGTTCCTTTTTTCTCTCTCCCTCTCTCTCTTTTTTTAAAGGGGGTTAATAATTCATAAATTTCAGAAAAACTGAAAATAAATACAATTTAGTTCATATCCATGCGGAAGCAAAAAAAATGCACACATTTATGGACATTTAAGAAGAACAAAAGTTTTTTATAAGTTTTTAAATTTTAAAAAGTAGTGGGGTCCAAAAATCTGAGACCACCGCTCAAAACACTTGTATTCAATATCTGCTTCTGATGTACTACTACTTTTTCATTACAAATGATAATATCAGCTTAATAACTTGAGTGATAAAACAAAACAAAACAAAAAAAGACAGTACATTTCATAATATCTTAGTATTTGGTATCTATGACCTATTCAAGCAGGATGGACTCAAGAGTTTGTGCAAAATTGCACCTTAAGATGTCACAGTCACAAGCTTTCTCAGTCTTCAAGACCCCCTACAAATGTTCAATGGGTTTGAGGTCAGGCTCTTTGATCTGCTTTAGTCGTCAAGGAATTCTTGCACAGCTTTGAGGTGTATTGTTTTCAGTTTAGCTCCTCAGATAGACCCTTCTGTTACTGATAAACTTGGATTCATCAGTAAATAGGACTTTATTCCAGTCATCCACTGTGAAATGCTGGTATTTCTTAGCTTGCCCCAAGCGTTTGGCCTTGTTTCCCCTGCTGAGAAGTGGATTAGAAACTACTATTTGTCCTCTGAGACCAAAACAAGACAGCCCTCTTTTGAAAATAGTTTCACTGGTTGCAGTTGTGCGTTCTTTATTTAGCAAATTCTGTATCTGTGACCAAGTTTCTTTTCCATCTCTCAGGGAACTAAACTTGATGTATTGATATTATGGTCACTTTTGGTCTGCCTGATTGTGGTTCAGACAGATCCAGTTTCTGCAAAGCATTTCAGAGCTCCATGCACAGCCCCCTTAGAAACCATTAGTCTATACATAATTTCACACCAATAAAGCCCCTCTTTGCCCAGAACAACAACTGAATTTCCTACAGTTGTTTCTGGTGCCATGTTTTACAATTTTTCACAATGCTACTGATGTAGTAGCAAGTAAACAATGACAGCCAGTTGAACACAGGCTGTAAATTGAGTTACTTGAATGAGTCTGTTTAGATCAAATCGATGTGGGTGTCATCTGAACACGTTTTTGTACAAAGGTTGGTTAATGCCATAAATGTACAATTTTGTTAAAGACTCCCTAAGACATGTTTTGATATATAAAGTATTACTTGCTTACACCTAAGGGGGCTGGATGTGACATACTGCATCTTTAAATCTGAGTGCTGACGTAGAAATAATGCAATATCATGACCTTTTGTTTTTTTAAATGTGGTCTCAGACGTCTGGGCACCACTGTATATGTATGACATATTTATTGTATATAATCCACTGTCTCACACAGATGCCAAAATGCCCATGACTTAGGCATACCTTAACAACAAAATTAATAATTATATTCCATTGTCACCATGAGATCGTCAGATTTGATGATTACCCTATGTACACACATCTGAGGCACCACGCAGAGCTGATGGTGCCATGCAAAGCTCAGCAAGTTTGATATGTGTTGCTGTGTGCAGCAGTAAATTATTACCATTTCCTGCTTTCTTTTTTCAGTGTTTCATTACAGCAGTGTAGCTGGTCAATCAAGGCACATGCTGGAACAAAACAGGGTTGTTTTTTTCAAATTTAAGGTAAATCACTGATGGATAAACACTTAAGTTTGGTGATGCATTTCTCTTGGAAATGGCTGCACAGAGGGTGATGTTGATATACAATCTTCCAGCACAGGTCAGTCATGTTTTGGGAAACAGGGGTTAACTACCTTTCCTGCGTATCAGGAGTGTGAGTGAATAAGTGAGTGTTACGAAGTGAGATACAATGTGTTAAAAAAAACCCCACAAAACTTTCACATGAAGTAGTTACTTTCAGATTCTATATAATGTTTTGATTTTTCCAACTGAGATCACAACTTCAGTCATTCAAAGAGACTCAGTAATAAGCAAAATCAATCCATGATGTATTGAGTCGTCTGCCAAAAAATGTACAAGCAATATTGCATGCACATGCGCGCACACACACACACACACACACACACACACACACACNACTTCCACTCAAAACAATCATGCTGGCTAGTTAGACGAAGCTTTAGCTGAACTTTGCCACCTATTCCTTCAGACAGGAAGTCTCCATTCCTTCTCCATGAGCCATTAGAAAGTGGCATATTGTATCTCGTGTTTTATTTTTTGTTTCTGTTCTGCCGTAAGCGCAGAAGTACACATTCCTCCGCAGACCCCATGTTTGTTTACAACTGTGGTCAAGGAAATGATCTGATTAGGTTTAAATATCCTATATTGTTTCCATGAGGGCTGAAATTGATCCCCTCCAGTGTCTAAAAGCACTTGCCGAGTCAGGCGCTGCAATTTGCATTCTTGTGTGTTTTTAGCCTTGCTGCTGTTAGTTAAGACTTCTTCATGAAGAGTAGTGGGATCTTGAGGCGGCCACATGGACCCTCACATGTATTAGCCCTTCCCAATGAAGTTCTTCACATTAAAATAAGATGCAGCTGCCACCTAGGAAAACTGTAGACAGAGAAGCAGCCACAAAGACGACAACACAAGGGGAATTCCAAATTGGGGAGAAAAGGGGGGAAAATTAGAGCTTCTACTACTGCTGGTGGCAGTACAGATGCTGGTGTAGAGCCTGGCCAAAAAAACAAAGTACTGACTGTCTTGAAGGGCACAAGTTACCAGGCTGTGGCTATATGTGTGTTTGGAACTAGCAAAGCTGAATTACAATAATACTGTTGTATGTTGAACTGTATGTTGAATTCTGTATAAAAGGAGGATTCAGTCTAGTTTCACTCCATCCATTTCAGACTCAGTCAGAGCGGTTTCTTCTCATAATCCTTCCCTTTAAAGAGGGAGGATGTCCTAATTTTCACAGCTAAAAATATCTCAGTGTCAGATATGCTTAGACCAGCAGAGAATCGAGTAGAGAAATTAAAAAAAAAAAAAAAAAAAAAAGAGATACAGAGGTAGACAATAACTGAAGTAAAGGGAGCATTACAAGCCCTGTTGAGGGACTGTAGCTAAAGTTGCTAGTAGCTAATCAAGTATGTCACAGGGTATACAAAAATAATGCAGGGGGCAAAGTTCTCCATGGTAGCAATGTGGCTCTGTAACCCATCACCACAGAGACCCACGATCCACTCCAAAAGCAGGACCTTCGACTTGGTTGTGCATTCCAGTGAACACAAATAACAGCTTGTTGGTGGGAGGCAAGTGAGAAATTAAGTCCCACCCAGTGATAACAGGGAAGTATTCTGCAACAAACTCTGCATTATCAGTGCCTAGACATTCTTTACAGGATTTCTAGGTGAAAGCCAAAGAGTCTTAAAAGCTTGTCTACAGGTAACAGATACCTGCTCACCTGTCAAAAAAACAGGCAGACTGGCAGTGACTGAGAGATGGAAATGATAGACTTTGCATTTTTTTTCTTGCTTCCTGTGGGAATACCTTGTACTCATTGATCACTGGCCTTTGAAGAGATCAAGCAGGCCATAGGCCAGACACAAAAACTCCCAACCTGTCCCTCCTTCCTTTCCTCTAATTTGTCTGGGGCCTCTATTTTTCCCCAAAGCCATTGTCATTAGGAATGTGGAAACAAAATTTGAGCTGTTCAGCCCCTAAACTCACCTCCTCTGCACCCCATATTCACTCGATGCTAGATAAGTAATCCTCTTAAAGAGAACTTGATATAGCAGAGGTCAGAACACAGACAACATGTAAAAGTTAAAATTCTTAATTTACTAAGGCCTGCAGTATACATTTTGTGATCATTAGCTACGTTTATGCCCTTAGAGTAAACTATCCATATATAACACTTTTAAAAGAGGCACACTATGCTTTGCAACTCCAATGAAAGAGTGGAAAAGGGACAAGAGGAATGCATTTGAACATACTGAGCTCAGGAACACATCCCAAAAACAAAGCAGGACAGAGATTTGAAAGCTAAAGAAGGAAATTCCAGTTTGATCAAGGTAAGACTAAAGATACACCAAGTGTAAAGTAAAAAGAAAATTATATACAGACCATAATAACTCTGTAATCTTGTCATAAAGATCTTATTGCACCGCTCAGTCCAGAGGGGATATGTGTTGTGAAGTAGTCACCAACTAAACATGTTGAGACATGATTCTAGCCCTGATGAAATGAGGCTCTTGAGGTTTTGTGGTGTTTGTACGAGTCCAGTATTCTTATTGTGAAGAAAAGAGCCTCACATATTAGTGTGTGTGTGTGTGTGTGTCTACTCACCACCTGTGCGGCCGAGACCAACTTGCACAGCAGGGTGCAGGCTGCCCTCATTGTTGAGGAGGTGAGGCAGGTGGTGGTAGATATTTGGCACCTGGAGAGGTTTCCTATTTGCAAGCTCCTTCAGCAGCTTCTGTGTCTCATCTAAATACAAGCACACAGGAGCAAGTCAACTGAAAACTTTTATTGAAATTATACTGACTCTAAAAATCACAATCTGCCAATTTCAGAACAGAACAGTGCTGCTATGACAGCATTATTTAATGAAAATAATACCGTAATAACAATTATAATCTATCAATAAAGAAAAAAGCGTGTGTGTGTGTGTGGCTCACATATCTGACTGTTTGATCAACCGATATGGCTTCTACATGGCACAATGGTGTGTATACTTTTTTAAAAAAAAATTTTGGATTGATATTCAAAACATCATTATCATTAAAAGTTAAAATCCCATAGGACTACATGTCATTCAATTTTCAACAACAACAACAACAACACTATATACTGTATACTTGTCTTACCCACAGCAGTAAATAAACATGCTTTAATAGAAAATTAGTATTCTCATTGAATTTATTTTATGCGGGGCTCTGAGTGCACTATGAGTAATAATTGAGTTTTCATCTTCCATTTGGCTGCACATGATTTATGAATCACAATTTTAAAATGTCTGAAAATGTATAATAACTGATAGAATGAAAATTACAATATAACTCTACTGACAGATCATTGTCATTGTAATAAAGAAACTAAACAAGAAATGGAGCATAATTTAAAAATGTAATTGCCATTTAAAGTTGCCCTCTCAAAACAGGTAACTGTAAAAAAAAAAATCTTTTTTACAGTTATCTGTAATACCTGGTCCTTAAAAGTAGCAGCTACTGCTACTTCACTGAACAATCAAGAATATGTGAATATTTCTCATCTGACACACAATGTCTCCGACACCACTATCAGGTCCAATTTCAGTACCTGTACACCTGCTGCGATGTCACAAATCCTGCTGTTATGTACACACACCTTCAACTCTGATTTTGAGTGAAACGTCTGGTAATGAATGTGAAGACAACCTTTTTGTGTCAAACTCTGCACACACATTATTCTGCACAGTGAAGTGAAATAACTGATCAAAAGACATTTTTGAGTGCAGGGGGACTTTGAAATTAAAAATTCAATTATGTGCTGTGCTAAGCAATGAAATTATCCTCTAATTAATGCGTTTCAGTCAACTGGATTCTATAACATCTATAATGGTTTTAAGGGCTGCCTTTGAAAGATTTAACATAAGAAGCATCCTCTGTGAGACTGAATTTAAAATGTTGTTTCATTAGAAATGAGCCAGCTCTTAAAAGTACTTTATTTATTTTAGAGATTTTTTGTTGCACAGAAGCCTTTATTAGGCAGTAGCTAGACAGGAAATAATGGGAGAGAGTGGGGATTTTTTTCCAAATTTCACAGACAACATCTATTGAACTTTAAATGCTGAAAAGGATTCATGTTTACTTGACAGTGTTTACACTCAGAGGGGACCAATCAGTGTATGTTTGTTTGTGTCAGTTACCTGAGAAGTTTGTGAGGGCATCTTTGCTGCTGTTAGTCTCGGCAATGGCCCGTCTGAACTGCTCCAGAATGTTGTTGAGTTCAGATGAGCGCTGCAGCGTCCTGTGCTCTGCCACACGAAGGCGCTCTTTCAAGGCATGAAACTCCCGCTGATATGCTATCAGCTTCTCTACAAGATAAGAAGCAGAACAGAAAGCAAATGAGAGTGTGTTAGCAGGTGGCACAAAGGAAAAATATGTTGACAGGTTAGGGGCACCCAGTGAACAGATCTAACACTAACAAAAAGCTGATACTTGTAAGCATGACAACGACAGAGTTTATCACTGGATTTAGGAAAAGTTAGCAGAAGTTAGGTTCCAACATAATCCGATACCATGCTTACATTTCATATCAGTGGCAGCAGACTCTATAGTGCCAAACTGACTAAACCTGAAGACTTTAATATTAAAAAAAAGCTCAATGACGCACCAGTAGCACCAGATGCAACAGTGACCACATTTTCAGCTACAGCAAGCACGGACCACTTAATTTGACCTACATTAAAGTACTGAAGAGCACTAGTAATAATAGACATTTGTGCGTAAGATGAACCACTTTTGTCCCAGCAAATGACTGTATGCACCCTAGTTTATGCCAAAAAATCCCTGTATTCAGCTCCATGTTAAAAATAATCTTGTCTTATGGCCTGTAGTAAGTTTAGTACAGTAAGTAAGGAGTCATATTTGCTTTATTCTGCACTTTAACCAAGACCATGAGGGAAACTTTAATAGGACAGTAGAGTTGAGTAAACACGACCAAGCAACTTGTCTTTAAAGCAAATCTTTGTGTGGGTCTTAGCAGCACAGCTCTGCTTTATTTCCAACATTTTTGAGGTCACAGGGAGAAAACAAAGAACATCCAGGTGTTAGGTGGGTTTGTCAGGTCTCTGATCTTCCTCTGCTGGTAGATTTATTGTGCTCTTCTAAAAATCTCTTCAATAAAACAATGAAAATCCAGACTCCCTTTATCTTCTCCTCTCCAGCAGTCTCTCTGACTAAGCTATTGTCTGTCCGCTCTGCCGTAGCTTCTCTTTTTGGACAGAACCGTGTTGTTCTTCCTGAATGTTGATCTCTAAGAAACACAGACAGACGCTGTCATTTGGCCCAGACCTCATGAAGAGGGAGCAGCTTCAAACTAAAACAGACTTTCATCTTCACTGCAGTCTCTTTGATTGAAGGACACAAGCCTGTTGAGATGAAACCACACCTGTAATCCCACTGTGCAAAGAAGCAAAACACTGAGTATGACACAAGAACAGATATGAGCTTCCTGGTTAGGCTTTCACTGTATGTATTTAGAGGTGAGAAACCTGAGAGCACCACAAGTCTACTGAAAGGGTGATTAAACGTCCTGCTTCCTGCTCAACTAAATTTAACGGAGAGCTCAGATAAAAAAAAAAGATAAAAACATTGAACACAACCATTTTCTTTACAAATCAAGTGATGCCACTGCCAATAATGATCGTGATAGTGAACTTTTACAGTTGCTAGATGTCTGAATGAGTAGACAAAATACATTTAACAATTAGACCTAACTGATCCCAGAGTAAACCTACAGTCTCATTATTCTTCCCCGCTTACTATCTTGAGAGCATGCAGCCTCTCCTTTCTTTCCCTCTGTTTGCATTCAGCCTGTGTTACACAGTCTCCCACATCTAATTTTTTATGTCCTACTTGTCTTTCACCTTTTCTCTCCTGATTTCCACAGACCAAATATTACCAATCCTGTGATACTTTGCCTTGTCATCCTTGATTGTTCTGTATTAATTTTATTTATTAGTGAGTTACGTGGGAGCAAAGGGGAAACGAATGTAGAATAGACACTTAAAACTATGTTTAAAAACCATCTCCTGGCATCGCAATCCATAAAATCTTAAATTAGTTCTTATCCACCAAAAGTTCACTTTTGGTTAGGAATACTCCAGTTGATTAATATCACTTAAT
>JANJYP010202509.1:0-18366 GCA_024605115.1 Rastrelliger brachysoma
CATAAATAAGCTCAAGAGGATGAATTATTTCTCTAAAGTATTATATTCAACTAGGCAAACAGCAAAATTAGTTAATGACAGAAAGTGAGAGCTGCACAGTCTTCATTGGTAGACATTAACAACTGCACTGGACAGTTATTTGTTTGTCTTTAGAGATGCCCAATGTCTTGAAACACTCACATCATCTAACATTATGACAAAATTTAACTAACCCATATCGAGCATGTCAGGTATACCACTGAGGACATTGTCGAGCTTTTGTTTGAAGTCCTCATCTTCCATATTCCCTTGAAAGGCAACAAAAACTGTAAACTCTTCTCCATTCTCGTTGTTTTCTTCTGTGCAATCTTGCTTGTTGACTTTCTCTTCTTCTGTCACCGTGCTACCACGGCAACTGTCAGCGTCCTCTCCTGCATCATCACCAACACCAGAATCCCGGTCGGAGTCGTTTTCAGCATCCAGGTACTCCGTCCTCTGGGACAGCTGAGGTGGGTTGCGTCGATGCGCCATCCTCCTCTCTTACTAGGAGTGGCGTTTTAACCGTTTTATGCTGAAATTCAACATTTGAAAGACACAGATCACAACCCATCCATAAACCACTATTGTCACGGTCAAGAATCCACAGAAAAGTCAAAGTAAAGTGGATACAAGTAGGATTTGAGCAACACAGATTAACTTGTATAGTTGCTCGTACGCTGGATATATACAGCTAAAGCATTTATGTTACAGGTTGTTTGATTCAAGCTGCAAATGAGACAAAATGTAGAAAAAATGCTTTCTTTCATTATTCAAATGCAGTACATAGATGACGTTATGGCCGGATAGCTAGCGTTAACAACATAAGTGTCATCTCGATGACCGGCGATGCAGCGCGTACAGTAGACATGTCAAACCACTACTAAAGGGACTACCGGTGGTCGGGAACTTTATAACTGGTGTGTAATTTGCATAAATATTAAACAAACTAGATAATTAAACGACCATAAACAGTGGGTAGCTTGCTTAACATGATCGGCCCAACGGTAACTTAGCTCGGGCCTTAGCGGAGACGTAAGCTAACGTGAAGCAATCGGCAGAGAGAGCACAAATATTCCGTGTCCCATGTCATTTATAAGCATTTGTATACCTACATTAACATAACTTACAATTCAAATTCACGCGTTTTAGGACAATAAGATAAAAGCTAGAACAAGGCGGGTACTGGTGGCTTCTCCGCAAGCTCCAATTAGCTAGCGTTAGCTAAGTTAGCTGAGTAGCACTGCAGGTAATTCATCAAGAATGCATTGGAATAAAAAGTAGCTTTCATATTTGTCATATATCATCAACATTGTAATACGCACAAAATGGACAAAAGTCTTACCACATATATTCATCAGAAAATAAATTCAAGCAGTCGACATCTGCTAGCCAGATTAGCTAACAAAACATGAATCACAAGTCAGAAAGGCATCAAGCTAACCAGCTTCCGGTTGTGCTTTTCAAAATACAACACTGATTGAGATGCGGGTTGAAAGTTTTTTGGTGGTACATCCTTTAAACCGTGTATGTCCATGAAAATAGAAAATAGACTCCGCGTATTGTATTTTTATCATTAAACAAAAGGTTAAATTGCCTTACCCCTTAATACTTTTTGTATATTGTATATTTCTTAGAGTTTATGACGTTATTGTTCCTGCATTATGCTTATGAGCCACTAAACTGGACTTGCCAGCATATTTGGCAAATAAAGATGACTGTGAGTTTTCAGGACTATATTCAATAATTACATATTACTATTAATAGTACTTGGGGGCACGGACACTGTTATGTTGCTTTTATTTAAATATAAGCAGCAAAATATTAATTGGTATGTCCTTTCATAGACACCCTGCATTTATAATAACAAAAATGAATGATACATCATCTTCCACACTCCTATCTGCCCCCAACCTCTAGTGTCTGAAAACAGCAAGTCACTTAATTATTTTAGAGTAGGTCAGATGCTAAAAAAAATCCTACATAAGGAGGGAAAAAATGGGGTCTTTGTTCTTCAGATGTGTGCAAACATTTCATTTATTGGGTTTGGACAATGCTCATTTTTATTAAAAACAAATGCACATGGAGTCAAACATCAGGTGTTGTGCATATGTGTGCTGGTCCTCTACAGTACAGTAAACAAGCATCAATAGCCATATTGCACTAGTACCCAACAACAGAATAAAGTCAATGACATATTTGATCAGTCAGCACTGGCCATTCTGGACTCAAATCCAATAGTTTTGAGAATGCAATGCCTTACGAAAGCTCTTTGTTCTTACTTTAAATACACAACCTAAAATAACTTCACATGTATACATAAAATAAACATTAAAGCCTTTCCTAAAATGTCCTGTTTGTATGCATTGTGTTACAACAGTAGAAATCAAATGTTCATATAAAAATAGACAGATTACATTCAGTTAATCTTCAAAGAATATGATTATTTCCATTCTAAAAACAAGTGTCCCCACTAAAAGCAAAAAACAAACACAAAAACAATAACAAAATCGTGCAACAACTAAAATGTCTTAAATTAAATATCTAAATTCACATATTTTATATATATATTTTATTAATATTTAACGTTTGTTGAACTGAAGCAAATGATGTTTAAAGGAATCAATTTCGATGTGAAACTCCTACCATATTTCTGTGGCATTTTTTAAAATGTGTTAATGTTAACACACACTGAATGGTCCCAAGGAGCTATTGATTGTTCGCAACAGTTAAAACTCCAGCAACTGTACCAAACAACATCTAACCACTGTTAAACACCATATAAAAAGCAGGGCGGTAAATGGTTGAACCTCTGTTCTGTTAAGTCTACTTTAGGTGTGACAATGCTGGGCGTAAGCACTGGCTTAAATATCATTACCTTCTTCCCCTTTCTATGTGATCTTATGTTTTATTAAGAGGAACGTTTAAATGTAGTGGAAGAATTGTAAAGCAGAGAAATGGAGCAAATGTGCTGAGGACCATGCACGTGTTTTAAATGGTGGCTTCAGGGTGTAGCATAATTGCTTATCTTAAGTCTGCTAATTCGTGCAAAGAATCCGTTAATTTACACCAGAACTCTTGATCACAATGCACTCTGGGCTCGATCATATGCCCAGAGTGCAACCCACTCAAAGTTTCATAATATGTGAATAAGGGAAGGGAGGGTGCACTATGGCATGTTGGACATGGTGAGGGCTGAGGCATCAGCACTACGGGGGTCTTTCACCCCGATGATGAGATCATTAGTTCTCCGGGTGCCTTCCACCAGTGACAGAACATCTATCCTTTCAACTTGGTGACCTTTTGCCTGCAGTAGCGCCACGTCTTCATCTAGAAACTCAGCTGTAGGAAAGGATAAGGCAATAGTTAGACATGAATGAATGATGAATAATAAATATCAAACTGAATAAAAATGCATTTACACCTGGTACTCAAATGTTATTGTTTTCTAGTGAAGAAAAAGAGCACCAGAGAACAGACAGGAAGTGTAGCAATCAGCGTGTGCTTGCATTGCATTTGTCATGTCTAGCAGCTTTTCCTCATGCTATATGTACATTTATGATATAAACTTGTTTTCTGAAGGAGAGGAGTGCTGTACAACAGATACAGTATGGGATAATAGAACCCTGTGTGGCCTCACTTCTATTCATGCCTTTAAGGCAGATGATCAGTGATGACACACCTGATCTGTCATTATGGTCATCCCTCAGTTCAGTAGCCGCTCTTCACTGAACTGTGCTGTGCTGCAACTTAGTGTTGTACCTCAGTCCTCTCTTTCAGTGTACCAATGTTTTATTATCAGTCAAATCACTCAAATATACACAAATATATATTATGGGACATATATTCACTCCCTGCAGAGTTTGTAAATTCAGATGCAACTAGCATGTTAAACAGCAGGAAATAACAGCTGCAATTGGAAATTAAAAACGTAACTACTTACGACACTGAATTTTGAGTTTTTGAATGGAATCTGTTATATTTGGACCTAACCACAAAATCACTACAAAATAGATAAATCAATAGAAAAACTCACAATCCACTAGGAGGATGTTGGGCTGCAGTTGGGGGTGTAGTCTACCATATGCTAAACTGTCACTCATGTTTTTACGTGAAGACAAAACATTCATCAACACCTGTGAAGAATCAGAAAACAGATTAAAATATACTGAATAATTGTACATTGGTAAATTAATAGTTACAAAAAACATGCATCAAAAAGCACCTCTAGAAAAATGTTTTCCACGTGAATATAAATCTAACAATCAATCATTAAGTTAACATATTATTCCAGTAAGTAATAACCTGTGTGATGCCACTCAGAGCTCTCTCTCCATTGGAAGATCCAACTGCTACATATGTGCCACATAACCCCACCGCTGGCCTCACTACAGTGGGCATCAGAAAGGACATAGGCCTCTTCCCAGGCTGGAGGTTGTTATGCTATAATCAATTAAAACAAAAAAAAACATGAGGACCAACAGAAGATACAACAAGTTTCTCAATAAGAAATCAATGTATACTGACACCAATTAAAGAAAAAAGGTCATATTTACTGGGTTAGGTGATGAGCTCTCTGTTTTATTAGGCCAGGAGAAGTCCAGGATCTGGCTATTCAAAAGGATTCCTGAAGGAGTCACTATCCCACTGCCAAATGGTTTGTTTAGAGAGCTACAAGAGCCAAAAAATAACAACAAAATAGTCTCATTAAGTTTTCTATAATTTCACACCACTCTTTACTGTCACTGGGATTTCACTTAATAGACAATTTAATTAAAAGCATGGTATACCTTACAACTGACACAATGTGGTCATCTGGGCCCATGACCATGACCTGTGCAGCTGCTGTACCCTCCTCCAAGGTAAATGATGTAGTGTAATGGCTGACAGGGAAGGCCTGGGAGTCGCTGATCATCTGGCGGAGTATGGAAGCCTGCGATTTACTTGGAAATGAAAGGATTTCAATGAGAACACCTCGTTGAATTATGATTTTATGAGTTTATATATTATATCATATGTTTTTTAAAAATGGGGCACATCTCTACCTCAGCATTTTGGCAAGAAGTTCTGAGACCGAAGTGTCAAACATGGGGTCTCCCAGCCCACTCGCCAGACCCAGAGCTATCTTCACAGACTGTGGGGGTAATACAAAAAAACAGCATACGTATATACTGAATTGAATCACTGCCCTTTTCCACAATGTTTAAGCTCTGCTAAGGTCAAACAGTTACTATACTACCTCTGCAATCCAGTGGTAGGTGCTGTTCCTGGGCTGCTGGCTAGTAATGTTGTAGCCCTCCAAGATATTGAGGGCAGTGATAAGGGCGACACCTGCATGTGGGGCTGGGGCCGCCATCACTTGGTGTCCTTAAGAAAAAAAAAAACAGAACAGAAAATTTTATTTCTGTGGTGAAATTAGGTCATTTTAGCAGCAAATTAAAATAGGTTACAGCAAGAAAAATAGAATTATAAATAACTAGAAAGACTGCATTGCTGCTGTATGCTTCAACCATCCAGTCAAGTTACAGTTTACATTGATGTCTGTCCAGGCTCATCTTTCAACCTGGCAGCACAGAAAATCTATACAATCACCACAAGTGGGTAACTACCCAAACAAATGTGAAATATAGTCACAGTCAGGGAAATATAGTCACAGTCAAATGTAAAATGTCATGGTTTCATCCTAGACATTTGTGTGAAATCTTATCATGATTACTGTATGAATTTTTGAGTTTACAGCCAAAAACATGTTTTGTGAGGTCGCTGTGACCTTGACACTTTTGACCATCAAATTCTCATCAGTTCATACTTGACTAGAAGTGGACGTATGTAGCACATGTTAAATAATTTTCTAAAGGTGGTCCTGAGACAAGCTGAAAACATAATTCCTCCTCAGCCATAGCTATTGTAGCACTAAATTCATATGAACAATCTATACTGATGCCGCTTTTCCACTACACTAGCACTACTCGGCTTGACTGTACTTGGGTCGTTTTCCACTAGTACCTCTTCAAAGTACCAGGAACAAGGTATTACCCTTAGTGGAAAAGCAAAAAGAACCAAATACAGTGAAATCAAGCCAAGTTGAGTAGTGATTGAGGAAAAGTGCCAAATATTTTTTAATGCATACAATACAATATAAAACAGAGGAGACACATAAGGAAACAGAAAATTTAACAATGCAGCATACACCTAATGGGTGTCATGCTCATTGTATTTGCATTGCTGACTCAAGAATAGCCAATGCTCATGCAAACAAAGTATCAGGTGTGCAGGTGTTCACTGTGTACACATTGCCTTGTTATGCTGGTCATTATAGAGGGTATAATGTATTTATAGAGGCACTAGAAGAACTTGCTGTAATAAATATTACACGTGATGTAAAAGACAACAGTAACTAGCAGCCCAAATAAACGTTAAATAGCAGTAATCAAGAGTATTTACCCTGGTAGGTGATCTCTGCTGGTTTCTGTAGGACTGTGGTGTAGTTTCCAAAATCGTCCTCTGTGAGCACCCCGCCTCTTGCTTGCACCTTTTATAAAAAGCATAGTGAGGTTATCACAGTGAAGTCTTCTAATGTACTATACACACAAGTGTACTGATAGTTTAAAAAAGCCTGTTGTGACTTCCTAAGTTGCTGTGAGCTCAGGTTTGTAGCTAGAATCATGCAGTGAGGTTTGAGTCGCTCACGTCTGATATTAAAAGACAAGGCTCAGGTCCCTAAGAGTAAGAGTGAGGCTGCAATTAATGAGACTGAAACATTTGCATTACACAAACTAGAAAGTGCAAAATGGTACATCACAGTGGGTTGTACCATTTTATATGCTGCGCAGGATTCACAATTTATAGCTGTTAATGCTTAAACGACATTTACAGATGAAGCCTTTAATCAGTGAGACTAAGCATACATTTTGTCTACTTTCCAACTACCATATTATATTGGAGCATATTATATTTCATGTTTATATTTCCAGCTGTTTTGTGGTTGTTCATAAAATTTTGTTTTCTATAATCAATTTATTGTTTGCAAAACCAGCCACTTAACTGTGTGGAGCTGATATGATGCTATTGCATAGTGTTGAATTAACTGTTAAGTATTTTACTCTTTTTACTTTTAGTCTTGTTGACTCCACTTTTGACTGGTACTGCATCTGTATGTTTAGTATTACTGTGCTTTACTTTTTAACATTTTAGGCACCAAACAAGTTATGGAGAAAATTAACAGATAACTAAAATAATTGCTAGGTGCAGTCCTATTCCTGTGTGAATCCATGGTTACGTTAACTTTGTTTTAATGGAACCTCAGTGTTTTCAAAAAAAAAAAATTAAAAATTAAATCAATCAATCAATCAATCAATCACTATCTTTGAATGTGTTACACAGTAATATTTTCATTTTCATGAATGTTTTAAATAAAACACCTCACAGGCAATCAACTGTCTTCAACTTTTACTAGTAAAATATTTTGACAATCCCTAAAATAACTAATAATTTGTTTGTGTTATTTTTATATACCAATTCTGCTTACATATACAGAGCATGAAAGAATAAATCTGATTAATTTGTGTTGAACTCCACATTAACCACAACTCATTTTGTAATAATATTCCTAACTTGGTTCCACCTCTCATTTTGTGGGTTTTTCAGTGTGACTATGATCTTTTATAAATCATTTATTTGCCCTACAGAGTAATGAACCTGGCATCATTATTTCATCGTGATACAATCATGGTGAAACATGATGAGCTGAAATGACAATAGCTTCTCAAGGGGTCAATACAGAATTAATTATATATAATCATTCTTAGAGAAGACAAAAAACTTCCTTACTGTAGCAGCCATTTCCTGCGTCAGGTTTCCACTGTAAAACTCAGATATCCCTTTGGCTGCGACGGCATCCAAGATGGCCGCCAAATCTAGACGTCTACTGAACAGCCCAGAGAGGGGAGCCTGGCCGTTGGGGAGGAACAAATCCCGAAATGAATCCGAAATGTTTTGGTCCTTAACTTTAGCCAGAGCTTCAGCTAGGGAAGACAAGAAAGGCAGATGACATCACACCTAATCTATAAATTACATCACCTCATGTTGTTCAGGACCCACACTGAGGCAGGGTTTTCAATTGCAGGAGAAGTGACATTAGCGGCAGTGACTTCACCCAGTGGTTTGCTCTACATTACACTATACTTACCCAAGTCATGCGTAACATTAAATCCGTTTCTGGCCACATCTGCTGCCATGGTAACAACATCCTTCCAGGGTATTCTGGGGAATTCAAAGTGATGAAAGATTGGCTTTTGGTTTACCAATCGTAAATCATATACAGACACTGTGAACTGATTTTGACAGATTGTTTTGCAAATAACTGTTCATCTCACTGGAACAACAATATTACACATAAGCTTTAACATCATCCTCTTACCAGCTGAGGTATCAGTAATAATTACACAGCATCAGTGTAATTGTAGTGCGACACCCTGGCTAAAAAAAACCCAATAACCCTGTCTTTTCTTTGAACACAGCTGGTGATACTTAAACTATGAGCGCTCACCCCATTGGTTCAGTGAAAAGTACAGGCTTTGTCAAAGGCAGCGCTTACATAATAATACTATTTTCACTGTTAAAGAATTGGACAAAATGGAGGCAAATAAGACTGCATATCACTTAAGTTTAATTTTAAACTATTCATGACTGCACTAAGAAAGATATGATTAATAAAAGTAGCATTCGAATTATGATAAATACCATACCTTCCATACAGCTGGTGCGCTTGATGCATCCCACTGAGCATGCCTGGTACTCCCACTAGTCGACCAGGCTGAAATGGAGCAAGGAGAGCAGTGTGCTCAGATTAACTGCAGCACTGAACAATAACTATAAAATGGTCTCTTAGTGAATTTCTACCCAGTAGAAGGAGGGAATACATCAGATGCCTTACATTGAGATCAAGATTTGTCTGCAGCATCTCCTCAGTGATGCCAGATGGTGCCGTCTCTCTGAAGTCAATGACCCTCGTCTCATTCTTTCGGATGTCATGCACCAACATAACTCCACCACTAAACAGCAGCAGTGCACAAAACCAACTTCTTAATTATATTCAACCAGGCCTAAGAAAATCAGTGTTTATAAAAGATATCCATTCTTATAACTCACCCTCCTAAGCCAGAGGTGTGGGGGTGGACAATCCCCAAACAGAGGGCAGCAGTGATGGCAGCATCAACACTGGACCCCTGCTTCCCCAAAACGTCAAAACCAAGAGATGTGCACTGAGACACATCTGTCACCACCGCTCCTTGGTTGAAAACCTTTCAAGAAACATGACAAGCAGGAAGGTAAGGAAAGGCTTCTGATGTCTTTTAATTTATCTGGTGTTTTGTGGAAGGGATCAAACATGTGAAATTACATGTAATCCCATAATCATGTGAGAGAAGCAATACTATTGCAAGAACAACTGCAAATAATACACACATAATGCTACCTGTGGGTCTCCAAAGTAGATCTGCATGATGAGAGCTACGGTGACTCCTGTGGCAAAGGTGAGACAGGCTGTGATGATGACTGTCAGTCCATCTCGTTGGCAGGCACACTCCTCTGTAAAGGGGTCTCTAGAGGTCTCCCGTAGGGATGCAATATCTTGGCTGGCCAGGTCAGAAGCTGAGGATGGGAGGCGCTGGAGACGAGCCGACTTCAAAAACAGATCTGGGTCTGAGACATGCAACACAAACCAAAAGGATTAGATTGAACAGGAATGAGCAGACATCCAATATGTGCTGTTACTCCAATCACAAAACTGTGACAGTTGTCAATATTACTATAACGCATTTATGAATTCTGCATGCGCGCAATGTACAAAAGAGCAGTACATTTTGAGGTATTGCATCTAGTCTGACTGACTAACCTGTATCTTGCTCACTCAGGACATTGTCATCATCCTTGCGAGATTTTAGGGTGTTTTCCCCCGACATTGCATCGTCCTCTGGCAGTCTGGGGAAACTGGTGATGCTCATGTAGTCCACTGGAGAGTAGGCACTCCCCAAGGTTGTCTCTGGATTAGCATCTTTATCCACCACACACCCACTAGGGTACCCCGCCACAATTTCAGCAGCAGGGCTGTGCATGACAACTCTTGATCCTGCAGTCACACACTTAACCTTAAGTATATGTATCTTCAGGGTGTAAGGGCGTTAATGCAGGATATCCATAATTTGTCACATATGTATTGCTTGGGATGATCGGCCACACATCTGCTACTGTCATCCAGATGAGAAATCACTGTGTATCCTTAAGGATTAGTGTTACTGTGGTGCTGAAGAATTGCTTCATCTAGTTATCTTTTGGGATCCCTACATATATCATAATCCTGCAGGAGGTATTTGTAGTTTTATATTACTATACTGACACATTTACTATCTACCACTGTAGCTGCTTCTCCTTCCTAGCGAATATTTATAGGCCGGGACACGGGTGTGTTGCTCCGATGATGATGGTGATGATGATGCATTTTTCCATTTGTCATGTCGACTGCCACCTGCAGAAGACAACAAACCACCACGCATGTTATCTAACTAGTTTTCGACAATGCATTTTCTTCCGAGAAGCCTTCATCAAGTAAAGCATTGAGGTTGTTTATCCTCGCGTGGCCATTAATTATGTTCACGTTACATCAGGCGAACCGCTTGACTGCTAACTTACAACAAATAGAGACGATAATGTCAGCCTGAGTGGCGCAGGAAACAGTCAACTACCCTTAACCTGATGTATACATCTCAAGGAGACAGATTTATATGCATTATTACCGTTTAAAGCATATATAGGCTGCTATTTTACAGTGCTCTATTTGTTTTGTAATGTTAAGTTAAACGCGCTAGCAATCATCTTTATCTTGATTCATTGCTAAAAATGCAGCTAAAACTAGTCGACGTTTACTTACCGTAGTCGGAATATACGTGTAGTCAAATAAAATTCATATTATTAGGATGTTATTTTCATTATATTTAAAGGGAGCAGGTGAGGAGGGCTGAGTGCCGCTCACCCTCACCAACACTACAACACTGAGCTTAGCGCCGGGAAGTCAGTTTCATATTACAGTCTAACACCAACCAGTATAACCTGTCGTGGAAACAGCCGGAATTAGACACAATTTTTTTTATAGGAAAACGTTTTTTAATCTTTAACCTGAAGATTAAACTTTAAATTATTTATTTCATATGATATTTATAATTAAGTGTAACGCCTACATATATCTATAAAGAAGATTATGGGCACTGATTGTGATGTGTAGCCCATGTATCAATGTCAGACTTACTTTATTAGGCCGCCAGCCACAAAAATCAGTGGTTTCCTCTGAAGAGCTATCTAGATCATAGGTTTCATACACTTTATGTAAAAACAAAACTCTTACTAAATGTGTTCTAATTTGTGTCAGTGTATGTAAATAAGTTTGAGAACAGCTGCTGATGACCAAATCCTCCTTTTAGCACTAGATCTTCAGGCCATTTTCTATCTTGTGCTACATTGCTGGCTAAAGGAGAAAACTCACCAAGTCCAGTATTACAACCAGAGACTAGTGAAGCAGATAAACAGGTTATATCAGCTCTGCAATGTATACTGCACCAGTTAACACTTTTGTCCCTCCCATAAAGCCCTTTTTTGTTTCTGTTTCAGGTGACATGTGATCCCTCTAGTAAAATCTTTTAAATGCTTCAATCCAACACCCTGTTTAATTATTTCGCTCTACTTCAATCTACAGAAAGGTCAGAGGTCATCTATACAATATTCAGTTTCTATATCAGGGCGCCACAAATTTGGAAACATCCTGCCACCTAAGTTGATATTATCTTTTTCTGTTTGGGCTCTTTTATTACCCTCTTTATCACACTCCTGTATAATCTTAATGTGCAGTGCTATACAAAGGTTTTAGGCACTTTAGAAGTTTTTCTTATTCATATGATCAGGGAGGCATCTGACTGATTGTAGATTTATTCTGCAACATGATGGCGATTCCATACAGCCAGCCAGAGCTTCAAAGAAGCATCTTCAAAAACAAGAAGAGCAAGAAGTCCTGCAACAGATGGGACCATAAGCCAGTAATTCTCTGTTAAGCATTAAATGACTCCACCCTGATTAAATCCACATACTGTATTTGCAGTTCATTACCACACCCTTCTTTTCACCTCTCTCCTTTTTTGCATACTTTAAACTTCGACCTACACTCTATCTATACCATTGTTCTGCCAGGTAAAGTATACCAACCCATATCTTTATCACACTCATTGCCCTGATCCAATTCTCTCCCACATGAAAATAATGACACAAGATTCAGGTGTTAACCTGAGAATTTATTGTTGTTGTTCTGGGGGTACCTGTGTTATCTGAATGGATGCTGGAAAATCCATCAGTTGATTTTTGCATAGGTCTTGCTTGTCAGTGGACAATCGTCCACTTTGAGAGATGGAAAAATCAGTACATCACAAAAACCATGCAGATATAGTGAAAGGCACAATCACCATAGATATCAGATACACCAAATTTTATATATTTCATTTTTATTGGGGAGAGGTGTACTAATTGAAACGCAACATGGGTGAACCCCATGTGTTTTTAAGCTGCCATAATTTCAGGGCACAACATAAATATATGAAACTCCCCAGACATTCAATGCCTTTCATTTAAACATCCTATTGGTGAAAACTGTTCTAATAACTATATGGGAAAATACAAGCATATTCTATTGAATTTTATGATACATTAAGTTTAATTTACTTCATTTTTTTTTTTTATAAACTATCTGTCTCCTGCCTCATCCTTTCCCTGTCCACATCTCTTATGTCATATAGGTGCAACACATTGGCTGACCACCCCCTCTTCTTGTCATTTGATGACTTCCACTCTGAAACCACACCTTTCAATAATCACACACAACATACTCAGAACACATTTCCTTTTTTGTGATACTGGTGAGATAGTACACAAAATAAAATGAAGGAAAATGGGACAGGTTTGCAGCAACAGGAGTCATTTGTGATAAGCTTTACATTTTGCATGTACACTTTTGTACACACACACACATTCACAGCTGTGATCTTATTATTATTGTTTTCACTCTTCAGCACATTTATTCAACAATCAAGCTAAATTCAACCTCAGAGGCAATATCAGTAAGGATACCTCTGGAAAATATAGATCACACTGAGTTTATGTGTGTGTGTGACTGTGTGTGCATATTGGACTCATCACCTTGGGGCCCTGCACTGTCCAGAGGAATCAACAGAATACATAATAGTCATCCTTAAAACAAAAAAAGGATAATATTCATAATTATTTCATACATTAACAGATATTATGAGTAAAACAGAGTCATTTATAGGATTACTGGCAGAAATTAAACAATTATGGTAAGTGATTTAAGGGAAGATCATTCATGTTACTTCTCTGGTTGATCTGAACAAGACAGCACATTTCCATTTTCAAAAAAACAAAAAAAAAAACAAAACCTCCAGACTCTCAATATGTCCATTGAACACACCAGAATCGACTGTATTAAAACCATGTCAATGTACTGTATCCTCACCAGTATCCATACAGCAAGTGCTGTGCTAAGTGGACCCTCTGGAGGGCAGTGTTTGCCTATGGCACATCAACTCTGAGTCTAGTGCTGTTTTTAATGGTGCACCTCAGTAACACCAGACTGAAGTTGGGGCAAAGACACCACTTTTGGCCACTGAAATGCCCTCTTGGTTTAATAATGAGCACAGAGGTGAGGCAGAGAGAGGATTCTCATCAGTCCCATTGGACACAACATTGTGGACTCAAGTCCTGAGAGGCTTTGACATCTAACAGAGTGTTATAAATTGTTTTGTAATTATTTACAAGAGAAATAAATGACTATTATTTGTGTGGTTTTTTTTAGTATTTAACTTGTCAATACACTTTCTCACACACAATTTGAATCAAAACAAAAAGAAAAAACAATTACAAAATAAAAATAAAAACAAGCACACAGCACACTGCTAAAACTTGGACTCACAAAATGTATGACAGTGCAAACTTACATCCATGTCTCAAATAATTTACAAACATTAGTATACACTTCAGCACCATTGTTTACTATTGTTGTTGAATACATATCAGTTAGCTAGATGTTTAAGTGGACACTGTTAGAGTTCGATGTGCTGACAAGGAAGAGACAGTGACGAAGTAGATGTTATGAGAAAATAAAAAGAGCAACTGGTTTCACATCCATAAGCAAGATGATAGTTTTTGGATGTGTTGAAGGGGGAAGATATTTGTCGCTGAAACTTTAAGGAGATGTTACTTCCCCATTTTCTAACAGTTGCCTTGCATGGCAGTCAGTGACTATTTTAATGAAATGGACTGATGTGTATATAGATCGGAATCTCTTTCTGGTGTTCACATGGATAAGATCACAGCACACACTGTAGATGCCTGATGTGTGCTGGGCACATTGCTTCAGTTTTCAGACCACACATTATATGATCATCATGCTGCGTATGATCAACAGGGATTGATTTTTATTCTCTACTTTATTGGCTTTAAAGCCAAACATGAACTTTCTCTTTGTCAACCAGAAACAGGCTTTCTGTGGTGGAACCATACAGGCTAAGAGACTGTAAAATAATGTCATGATGCATAGCAGAAAACAATGTAACAAAACAAAATAAAGAGTTACCACCAATACCGCTTAACACTTACTATATCCTACCATACNACTTTCTGTGGTGGAACCATACAGGCTAAGAGACTGTAAAATAATGTCATGATACATAGCAGAAAACAATGTAACAAAACAAAATAAAGAGTTACCACCAATACCGCTTAACACTTACTATATCCTACCATACCCTTTATCCCAAAAGCAATCCTGCTGTATCCATTAACTACATTCATAATTCTTGTTAATTTCAGTAATATCTGTATTGATGATAACAAATATAGGGTACCTTATTTATTATTCAGTGAAAAACATTTGAGATATGCATAAGTGCATAGTCTAAATGTTCTTTACTAGTTTGATGCTTAAAACTCACTCACAGGCTGCTCAGAGGGATACATTGCACTTTCCAACCAGCATTTCATGTTAATCCTATTTCTTTTAAGACTATCTAGCACTAACTCATCCTTTACTTTACTCTTTAGTCTGTTTTGCTCATCCTCTCACCATCATCTACTTTCTCTTATCCTTCATAAAGTGACAGTGTTTGTTTCCTATGATGAAATAGGAATAGGTTGCCCCACATTTTGTTGCCTTCGTCTTTTGTATTGCTTTTTTTTCCCTTTTTTGACCTGGGCAGACAAAACTGGAGAGAAACAATGTTTAGCAATTTTCATCTCACTGTCATCACACACGGTATATCCTTCCACCTTTTCTGAAAAAAAAAAACAAAGTTAATATAAATCATGGGAGAGATGAGTTGTTTTCTCTGTAAAGATACTGACACATCTCTGCCTATCATGGTTTCCACCAGAAAAAGTCTGTTGCTTCAATCAGAGTAAAGTCCACTTTAATATTTAAATTTCAAATTGTTCTCTCAAATTTTGAGTATTTTAAGCATTGATGTATTTTAATGGATTTAATGGTTGAATTAATACAAAGCATGCCTCGAGAAAGAGTGAAAGAGAGGAGAATATTTTACTACTACAGGAGAGAAAATGAACAGAGCTAAACATTTTTCTGTTTTTCAGACTTTTTTTTTTTTACTAAATATAACCTGTTTAAATATTTTTGAAGACATTTTTTAGTTGTTCGGATACTGCTGTGGACAATAAGTATGATAAGGTTCTACTCAGATCTACTCAGGGGTGGTGGTTCGGTTCATAACAGCAGAATGGGGCATAAAACTACCAGATGGAGTCAGTTTGTATCTAAAACAAAACGGAAAAGCTTAGGCTACTGGTTTCTGAGTGTAATATGATATACTGTGCAGAAATGAAAGCAAATATGCTGCGGGTGAATATATGTAATTGTGTGTGTCTTGAAGTTGACAATGGACTGCTAATGCCCTCAGAGTAAACGATGCCCCTTGGTTGCTCGGGAGTTTAGTGGCAGAAGTTGCGCTTGCTGGGCTGGTGGAGGAAGGTGTTTCTGGCGTGGGCTGCATGGCGAGGAACCTGTTCCCTAGTGCGGTTTTGGCGTTGGATGCGGTTGCGGCCCAGATGGCGCCTCTCAACACGGGCTTTGTTACGCTGGACCCTGGCCACTTGGGTGACCTTGGCCAGAGCTCCAGCCTGGGCATTTGCTCCACGGGTCACCCTGGTGGGCATGGTGCTGTGGATGGCAGTAGTAGCAGCTGGTTCAGCCACTCTGTTGCAGCAGGAGAAAACAAAAAGTCCAAAAGATTGTTGGGACATACATACTGATGCTGAAAAAAGGAAGTAAAAGTGAAGTGTGGTCAAAATGAAAAAGTGCTGCTTCTCACCTCACACTGCTTGCCAGGCTGACAATACTTTCCTCTCCCACCACAGAAAGGTTGCTATTGGAGACCATGGACAGGTTGTTTGGGGAGACGTACACAGACATACTGGGGTGTTCGATGAGCAGATCCTCCATTGGGCTCGCCTCTGCTGTGGCTCCCTCTGCAGTGAAACAGGGGGGAGGGGTGACAAACCAGCTCTCATCCATGCAGCCTCTCTCTGAGCCTGCCCTACTACTACCCCCACTGCCCCCACACTCACTCCCAGAGCCAGGGGACATTGACAGGGTGGAGGAGGGTGTTGACAGTCTGGCCCGTCTTGGCAGGGTCACGGGTGTAGTTGCACCCAAGTCTGATGGGCTAGCACTGGGACAAGACGCGGGGTCAAATGAAGCTACTGCACTTCGTGCCCGACCTTTATGTGTCCTATGACGCTTGTGAGGTGGGTGGGGAATTGGAGCTGGGCATTCAGTCCGTTTAAGTGTGTCTTGATGACCTGATTGGTTATTGTCTGGGAATGAATGTGCAATAAGCGGGGCTGCTGTCTCATCCTCAGCCTGCATCATGCAGTCAGATTCTTCTGAGCGGATGGCAGTGATGAGATCAGGGATGGGACAGCCAATAAAGACGCATGTTTAAGGTGGGAGGGGGATGTTGTAAAAATGATGCAAGTGTGGTAGATTTCAAAAAGCCATGCGGGTTGAGGGGGCATTTTTGGAGGGATCACATACGCACGCGCACACATACCAGTGTGGGGAATGTAGGGGTATTTTAAAAAATTGGAGGAGGAGGTGGGAAGAGGGAATAAGGAAACACAAAACATAAAAGAGTCACATCATTAGTTGTGTTGACCCTCTAAAGTTGTGATTATGTCAGTGACATAATGTTGCTTTTGACTCTGCTGAGAGGTATTTTCATGTTGCTTTTGTTGTTTGGTTGACTTATGAACAAGCACCAAAGCAAATTTTCATACTCAGTAATTGCCTTTGTCATGATTGAGATCATAAACAAAGAGGAAGGAGATGTATGTTGACAGAAAAGTATATGTTTCCATCTTCTGACAGACAACACCTTTGGTATGACAGCCATATGGGTAAGCACTAGTGTAATTACGCCACGCCCCGACTGATTCTTCACCCCACCCAATCATTCCCCATCATTACTTCTATACTCCAAAGGTTAGTCAACATGGGATCATGCAAGAGAAGACAGAGGTATTTCTCATCGACCTAAATCTTTCAACATTATATACAACTTGGCAGTTTTCCCATTAGGTGTGGTGCCTAAATGCTACATGAACAACTCCAATCCAATCCCTCGGATGTGACTCACCAGGCAAGTTGACGAGCATCCATCCCTCCTCGTCCGCCTCCGTCACACAGGGGTTGGGTCCCTTCAGCTCAGCTGCCACCTCTTCTACCTCCCCAAACAGCAAGTTGCTCAGACGTTGAAACATGACTGCCTGTATTGTTAAGTGTCTAAAACGGGGGTGTTTTTTGTTGCTAGCAAAAAAAGAAAAGAGCTTTAGCTGCCTTTGAATTTTTTTTAAATTTGTCTTTAGGTATCACTTGTTGCTGTTTATGCAATTCTTTGTCTAATTTTTGGAGTCTCTTTATTTTACTTGAAGCCCTTTGCTGGATCTTGGTTTTGACAAACAGGATTGAATGGGCTTCTATAGTGCAAATGTAAGGTTTCACTTGGTTTGGAGCAAAGGCCTGGGGAGAGAGAGAGGGGGGGGGGGGACATTATGAGATAACTTGCAAACCATTTTTTTCTTCAGACATCTAAAAAAGAGAGCATACTGGGTAATTTCCTATTGCTTAGTCAGGGACATTAGATAAGCACAGTGAGTGAGCAATATGTGTGGTGAGCTTTCTCTAGGTTATTCTAAGACACATTACAACAAGCTGGAACTATTCTTTGG
>JANJYP010202518.1:0-11101 GCA_024605115.1 Rastrelliger brachysoma
TGTGTGTGTGTGTGTGTGTGTGTGCGTGTGTGTGTATGAGTGGTGTTGGACTACATGCACACACACTCAGTACATGTCAGTGTGTGTGATTAGAGAGTTCTAATATTCCAGCTCTGGGGATTTGTAGCATGAGATAAGAAAGGGCATTAATGGTGAATTGTGGCGGTCCAACTGAGCAAAACTTTATTGTTTGAAATGTGTGTATGTTTCCTTTGCTTTCTGCTTTTTAAAGTAACAATCTACACAATTGTCTCATACAGGCATGCCTCACACGTACATACAGGATAGGCATGCATGCATGAACATGTGGCTTACAAGACCACTGAGTGAAATTCAATCTATCTGATTTTGTATTTTCCTCACTTACCACATATCTGTTTTAATCTTACCTTAAGCATCCTTGAAATGAGGTGTAATCCAGTTAAACCCTTTTGAATCTGCTTCACAGCCATATTACACCCATTCATCGTCCCGTAAACATTCTCCCTGGTAAACAGTTGAGTGTCCACAAGCCAAGATTCACAAACTGTAGACGCAAAGCAAAGAATAAAAAAATCTGTGTTTGCCTTAGTGTACTTGTGATGCAGGGACTGCAAAATACCGACCATTATAAACTGATGTTCCCTGGATTGGCAAAGGTTAAAAATAAATAAACAAAATAACAACACTGCTGTCATATTATGTTACAGCAGACTGTAAAATATCATTTGGATTTTAAACTGTTGTTTTACTGGCATTCATTTTTGTGTGTCAAGTTAAGTAAATTGTGTTGTCAGTGTGGGGAAGAAGCATTCTGTTAAGAGAGCAACACCACACATTATGCAAAATCACTCCTCCATTCAAGAAACCATTTTGCATTGTACTGGGAAAAGACTGAAAATAGGAAGTTGAAAGACATGTGGTGAGTGTTTAAGTACTTCAAGTCTTACATCAAATGCTGACAAAAATCAACAAAACAAGGCAATTTTCCTGAATTTCCTATGAAATAGTGAGGCCTTGAACCAGTGAATAAGTCTTCAGAGAGATTAATTCTCCTCTGTGATCCTGTTCTCATTACAAGAAGCAGGGGACTCAAATACACGTAATAACAGGGCAGACTGCTGTTCCTTTGTAACATGTGGCTACCTAAATGATCCTAAATAAGATAGATGACAAGGATAAAGCAAATCATAATCGGCATTTTGCACAATGGAACATAATAGTCTGAAGAGAACAAGGGACAACATACAGAGCTCCTGTTTCCATCGCCTGGAGCAGCACACCTAGTCGAGAGCAATTAAAATGAGAGGATTCAATTTTGTCAAACACCAGGAACCTAAGATAAATCTTGTATCTCATTTTCCAGCGGAGGACACTCCCTTGCGCCGGTGCTATCATGTTTGTTATGGTATTTTTAAGAAACAGCTGGCTACTGACAGAGTTGGTAAAACAACCCCCTTCCCCAATGACACTAATCCCAATCATTTCAGTGTGAGACCCAGGGGTGAGGTAGAGGGAGAGTCGGGTGAGACTGTGAATAAAAGATGGTCTCGGAGTGTGGCGTTGGAGGAAAATTTAGACAGAGCAGGAGAGGGGAGGGGGTTTGGAGGGGAAGCAAGACAGCACATCGCTGCATGGTTTCCATGTGGGAGCAATCCACTTACTTGAACTGATAAAGATTTAATTAACACAAGACTCTGCAATTACTCCATAATTAAAGTAATTTGCCCCCTTGTTTGGATGAGTAGGCAAGACGCCACATGTGCCTCTGTAAGAGGAAATCAGAAAAAGAGGGCATCAGGTCCTCAAAGATGTAGACTCTGTCCCACTTTAATGCTTGATTTTCCCAAACCTATTTTTCCCCTCATATGTTCTAATAAAATATTTGCATCAGCTTCTCTTTAGGCCGTGTTTATTTGCCTTTTATTTGACAACTCATTTGTTATTCATTGAGAAAGTAATAAGCTGAGTAGGCTGAGTACAAAGTATCATCAAGAGCCACATGAAATAGTAAATAGGCCTGATATAATCGTAATCCTCTTCAAACTGCACTGCATACAGCTTGAATAGTGTAAAGTTACTGCTGCAAAGCTTGCCGAAAGCTAAAACAGAAGAAGCAAAATATGTGTTTGACAAAAGCAAAATCAAACTGTCAAAAGAAAAGAGTCCTGTATGAAATATTTGACTTAGGGCCTGAATAAAGAAAGGTGGACCCATCTTAAATCCAAAATGTATATAACAAATAGTGACAAACTGCACAAAACAGAAATAGTGTGGAATTAACTGCAGTGTCCAAAATGTGCCATCGTGCCATGGCAGTCCAATTTGCTTGAAGATAAAATAAAATCTGCCAACCTAAAAAAAAACAGGGAGACAAATGCATCTTGTGTTCGCTTCAGAGGGTTGTATGTGTTGTTACTTAATTTACGTGAAGGAGAAGAGCACTATCTCTTATTTACAGATGATGATCTGCATATAATTTGCTTCAGTTGCGCACTGGGTAATTGAGGTAAATATCACAGCCTTCAACTTGCCAGCTAAGGGGTCCTGCTGATGGCTTGGCGCACGGCCCGCAGCCACCTGTGGCATTTCACATCTTAGGTCTCAGGGCACACAGGATGCAAAGAAACATGAAACAAGGCTCAACCCTTCAAATGTAGCTACTTACAGGTGTCAAGTGCTATGTGACAGGTGGTGAACATTATGCTTGTTATCAAAAAAAACCCCAAAAAACTCCAAACTAAAATACTTTATTTCAACTTCTGAGTGACTTCCTACAGAAAATTTCCAGAGAATTATTTTACTTTTGACAGATCATATAATATTTGGGTGGTTTCATGCAGAATTTTCTCAGCTCATAAAGCAGACTGTGATCCTCCAAAGGATATTCCTTAACTTATATATTATTTCAGTGTTCTCACTATACAGATCATTGCTTATCACAATGTCTAGTTCATCTTTCTCATAATTTGTGCAAGACATATCCTTAAATAAAAAGTTACCATAGCAAATTATTCACATCAGTAGTTGACACTATATGACATACAGTATCATGTTTCTCAACATTAACTTTGCTCTATAAGCAAATACTGAGGCCCAAGGTCAAAAATGAGAATTATTTTGTACATCTTTTGCTCCCTCCTAATTAAAAATGGAAAAAAGATGGACAGTTTAGGATGCTTTTTGATTTCTGCTTGTATTTCTCCAGTATTGCTTTGATGTTGTGCGATAGGTGTTGAGGTTGGCAGGAGCCTGAGAACTTATATCATCTCCATAAACATAATGCATTTCAAGGAGTGTACAACCTCACCTATATGACAATAAATCTCACGAGTGCAATTGTAATGTAGAGAGCCCAGTTCAAATATGATCTCATAAAATTAGTTGCATGGCTGTGAAAAGGCTGTGCAAAGCGTCTGATAGAGGTTAATTGGGGCCAAAAAAGGTGATGATAGAAATGCCATTATCACCTGCGTCAATTTATTACAGAGACGAGCATCAGTACAGCTCATGAACCTCAATTTTTCATCCAGGAAGCTGATTCAAGAGTAGAAAATATTGTATCATTCCACTTTATTTGCATAACCCTGCCCTGCTTAAGGCAGGGGAGCCACCGAGTGATCTCAAAATTAGCATGCTGTCACCTTCAGTGTCTCTTCTGTCATTCAGAAAAACAGGCAAGTGTGCAGACATATGAACCCATCTCACATCTACTGCGGAAATGTTAATTAGGAAGCATGGCATCCCACAGCTCCATTCCTAACCAAATGCCGAACTGACATGTTATGTATTTAAATCCCTTTCATGTGTCCTTATTATAGTGTAGATGAAGTCACATGCCAATGATGGAAAATGTCATCATCATCATGCAATATATAAACATACATGCATATACATATGCATATACACACACAAAACTGTGTATTTTGTCAACCCTGTCTTCTTATGAGGCAGGCAGGTTTTGAATCTGAAATAAATCTAAGAGTATAATTAATTGAAAAAGTAAAGACTAACACATATTGAGGAATGTAGATTTATCAGCATCAGCCCATATAGCCTTAGTACATCTTTTATGGTAGCATAATTGCACATAGAGGATTTCCAGGCATCTATAGGCATGCTTATTTAGTTAATTCAATTTCTGTAGTGTCATATGTGTTTGTGATGTATTTCCACTGAGTCTTCTTCATAATAAACATCAAACTTGTATTTCTTTGCTGTGTTTTTGGCTACTGGAAGCTGCAGGCTCACTTGTGTGTTGGGCATATTGCCAACATCTCTATTGTTGAGGAGGTAGTGCCCTCCTGTGGCTTAATAAGGAAACTGCACACCATACATCCATTTTCTATGGTAAATATTAAATAATATTAAATATTAAGATGTGGCTGATAGCATATAATATGAAATGTGAATAAAATAGACTTCAAGAAAAATGTTGGGACCTTATCTTCAAAATGCTGTTTGATAGAGCGATCAAAATCCAGAGCCATTTTGGCTATTGAGATAGCTTGTACAGAGGAATGATGAAACACATATGTAATTGTGTGATTACTGCTATGTTGTGTGAACACAGCTGAGACATCTGGAGTTCAAAGGCAGTCTCCGCAATACAAGGAACAAATCTTCATCCCCTAAGCGTACCTTTTTAAAATCACTGAATTGCTCTCAGTGATGCAGAGTTTTATCTATGACAAGTAGAAAATGTTACTCGACAGTCAGGCCTACAATCTGTAACACCACCACTTCACTCAGTTATTTTTAAAAAATATTTTATTCTTTGCAAAGGAGGCATTGGGATCATCAGTGCGTTCTATGGCTTGTGTACAGAGTTTCTGTTGGAGACAAAATCATAGAACAAGCCCTTTGGTGAACTGAGGGCCCCACCCATGTTTACCAAGGAGGAATGTTTGAGGCAGCTACTCTGCAGCTGTTAACAGAACACGGTCTTAAGCAACGGGCACAGTGTTTGAGCTGAAAGTGTTAGAGAGGAATGCTACTGTACGGTATGTAGTTTAGTACTTGACCCCGTGCTGTTACATAAAATCTGAGGAAAGAGAGATTCAGAAATGCTCTGACCTGTGAGCTGAGTGTAATGCTGCTGATACTTTTAAGAATGTTATGTATGTTTCTCTTAGGAAGGAACCAAAAAGGAAACAATTGCTGTTGAGATATCTTTTTAAAGAGCCCCTCAGCAATATTTGCAAAAGGAAAATTTGTTTTCTATTCATAGAAATTACTCTCAACATCTCATAAATTTAATGCTTAGTTTTTTTTTTTTATAAACTAGTAGCAGAATTAATGCCTTTGACTACACTCTAGTTACATATGGGCACAGTCTGGTGAGCGAACATCACAGAAAAATGCACTGATTCGTCCCAGATTCTTTAGTTTTTCGATTCATNCTACACTCTAGTTACATATGGGCACAGTCTGGTGAGCGAACATCACAGAAGAATGCACTGATTCGTCCCAGATTCTTTAGTTTTTCGATTCATCTACTAGTTTTCTTCCCAACTTGACTCATCCACACACAATAGAACTTACCAAATTTGGCATTGTGTGTGATAATATCATTATTCCCATGAAGCTGGTGCGTGCAACTGAGCAGCCTTGACTGTAATCCAGAGCTGTCAACATTCCACCAGAGCAGCAGTTAGGGTTTAGGAATTGTTTAGAGAAACACTTTGGGCTGGAGAGAGTGGCCATTACATCTTGCATGTAGAAACAAACAGCTCCTCCTTATATTTGGTATAATCTCTGGATGCTGCTGAGACTGTGCCCAGGTTTGATGGCATACAAATTATTGGATCAGACCCAGCAAGGGATAAAGCTAACAACAGTGCAGATTGAATACAGTACATGTGTGTGGGACAGAGATACAGGTGTGATTGATGCAAATGTTTGTACAGTTCCAATATTGCCTTGAACTGTGAATAGGCTTTATCTATACCTTTAAAGTAGCACAGTCATTGAGAAAGTGAACCATTAAAATTGAAGGGTAAAGCACCACCAGTGAGTTGATGTATTTCAGTACATTCATTGACCCTGCAAGGTTGGTTTAATTCATGTGTTCTCTCTGGTAGTGTTTTTGGGTAGTGGGTGGAGATCTTAGCATAGGGGATTGGTGGGGGTGAAATGATGCAGGGCGATTTGAACAAAAGCCCAAGGGCACCCACACAGTCCAACACACACACACACACACACACACACACACACACACACGCTCAAAACATTCTCACACACATTATTTATGCAGGAGAAAAATATATTAACATTTGCATTACAAAACAGTACAAGGGCCTCAGTGTAGTAAAATATGTCTTCTGTCAGATAAAAACGTGGAGACGAATCCATGTGGGTTGTCATTTCCTTATATCTGTATGTAAAACTATCTCTCCCTTTGCCTTCAACTAAATATCTTTCTCTCATCTATTAAAAATAATCCCAAAATTGAATGGGATTTGAGGCACTGGATTATATCTCTATACACACAAAAAAAGTATTTTCCCCCTCCCTCAAGGTTTGTTCAGCAAATGGAAGCCCCCTCCCTCCCCGGAAAGCAACATGATCTTGATGTCATTAGGGGTGAAGGGGCCAAAAGGCCAATGGGGAGCACTTAACTAGTTTAGGCATTAGATGCCAAGTTTCTCCTGGCTTTTCTCCCAGCCAACAGTCCAGCTGTCTGGCTCTGTAAAAACTCTCAGATCCACCAGGACCTAGTCTATAAACCCTCCCCCTGTTTCTCCTTCCCAAAAGACTCAACTACACCTGTTCACCGTTACCTGGTTCTGATTCATGAGAGTAAAAACTAGTCATTCTTTCTACAACCTTAATCTTACAGCAATCTAATCGAAAACCAGCAGCCATTGTGGTTTAAACAGCCCAGCACTGGATGCTTGTTTAAAGCGGTTGGTTGGCAGGACAGTTGAAACAGTATTTCATTCTGGAGGAGCCAGGCATCTGTGGTCCAGTGTGCTGCACATCTCTGTATCCCACTGTGGCCATCCAGACAGCTAAGGTCCTGAACAATCTGTAATGGCTCTCTGTTGTGTGGAATCCAAAGTATATGACCAGAGCTTGAGAAGACTGACTCCTTCCCACAGCTGGCGTACATGAATAAAGAAAGCACAAAATAATCTGAACAGTTTCACAGCATGTTGGCATTCTGGTCAAATTTATCCGCCAGAGCAGGACCCTTCAGCTCAGTCCACGGGGCCCTGGAAGATTAGCTTGGAACAGCCCTGAGTGAGGCTGAGCTGGGTAGCACAGAAGGGACAGGCGGCGTGAAAGGCATGGGTGCCATGGGGCAGAGGGATCTCCGCCCAGTACTTGACTGATTTCTCAGAGCACACATGTCCACATGGAACAAAGGCATGCGTCGGTGCACCTGTGTCCACATAGAAGGCCGGCTCACAGCCCAGCCACAGTGGCACGTAGGGCCCGACCACCCGGCACATGGGACACTCTCGCTGAGTGTTGGGCTCCTGCTCTGAACGGTGGCCCCAGTTGTGGTAACCGTGCACGTGGCCACACGCCAAGTAGACCCAAGGTTGCTTGTCCTCCAGAGAGGAGAGGGCGCGGCTGCGCTGCATGCTGGGAAAGGCAAGTGTGTTGAGGCCAACAGGACACTGGGGCCGTGCTGCATTGATCTCCTGCCTGAGAGCCTCCAGATGCTTTTGGGTGGGAGTGTGAAAGAGGCCTTCTGCAGTGCGCCACAGCAAAGTGGCTCCACATAGATCCACCAGAGAGCCGTCCTGCAGTATATTACTCTCAATCTCCACCTGAAGAGGAAGTAACAGACATTCACTGTACACTGTGCATGTAACCATCACAATCACAATGTATTTGGGACTTGAGACAGTATGTGTACACTGCACAGAGCTACTGACCAGTTTGCCTGGAGTTTGTGCTGACCGGGTCTCTCTCAGAGTATAAACATCCCCACAAACAGAGATCTCTCTCCATACGCCAGGCTTGGACTCCTCTGTGAAGCCACCCTTAGGGTGCATTACCAGCACACCATTGGTTGTCAATCCATCCATGTGACCGTCAGGGTTCTTCCATTTTGCAGCTTTTTCCTGTAGGTGAGACAGAGCAGATGATGCAAACTGATTTTTTATACTTTTATATAACACTGTCAATGACAGAAATTACTTGTTTATCTGGTTACAAGTTATAGATTTTAAGTATCAAACTACAATGAGAGCAGAGTAAATAAAGATACTGTACATCTATCACGGTAAACAAACTTGTCATTACCCCGAGGAATATGTTCTTGGAAGAGTCAAACCCAGCTGCATAGATACGAGCAGTGAAGGGCGGGTTGCGCTCACAGACAACTCGGCAGGCAAAACGGGAGATGGTGCTCTGTGTGATGGGAGTCTCCTCTCCCTCCTGACCTCCTGCTATTGTGTCAGTCACCACAAAGTCTATGGGACTCTCAGTGGAACGCCCAATCTAAAAAAGTAACAGAGTAATTATATTGTTGTCGACAAATGCAACAAATAATTGATATGCTGAATCAGGACATGGTTTCTTGCCTCCACTTGTCAATACATGGGCATGGATGCAGAGGTGTTTATTTTCTTCTTTGCAGGAATTGGAACTTTTCTACTTTCTGGCCAGTTTGTGGCAGTCTGACATTTACATGATGGCACACCACTTCTTATTTCTGTGTGTGTGTGAGTGTCTTTGTGTGGAAAAAAAAACCCTTGGGTACACCACATTTCATACAAAGGCAAGTTGGATTATCTTCAACGATGCACTGATAAAACAAGTTTCTGTTTTTACAAAAAAGAATATTTCAGGCTTATTTCAGGCAGATTGCAGAGTTCAACAAAGTCCAAACAGTTCTCAAGCTGAATAAACAGAGGTAAAAATAAGCGTTTCCCCCTTTCATTTCCTCTTTTTTCCATCTCAAATGGTCCTGAAAATTCCTTTTTTTTTTAAAGGTCTCCCCCTTCTCTGCTGTGCCTGTGTTTCCATCTGTGTTGTTCAAAGACACATGGACACAATAAAAGAGCTGAATGTGAAGCATGTGTCTGCAGTGTTAACTTCCCTCTGGTCATCTTCTCCTTGCTGTACATTCAGATTAATGCTACGGGCTGAACAGTTGACAGTACATATTCAAGTAAAGTGCAGGAAGACAGAAAAAAAACTGAACTGGCTTTTACCTGAAACATGTCCGTGTCTTTGTCATGGCTGTACTCCACCACTACCGTGTGGTTCCTGGATAATGTGTATGAGATGCTGTGCTGGCCTTTACAGTTAACAGCCTGAAATATGACAAAGGAGCAACTTAATATACACACACAGACATGCAACATGTGAAACACACACAAAAAAAACAAAGCAGATTTTTTTTACCAAATAAGTATAAGCACAGAAACAACAAAGAAGTGTTTTTTATTGTTTTGCGTCACAGTGAAGTCAGGAAAAGCCTATTGATGTGAGTTTGTGGCATTCACACCGGATCTAAGAGTGCTAAAGGTTCACAAACAGGAACTACTCAACCAAATACGTTATGCAATCATTGCATCGGTCTGCTGCGATTAAATTACACACTAGGGCAAAAGCAACCTCAAATGTGTGGTATTCAATTGATGAGTCACATCCTCAGATTCAGCAAGTACTGTGCTAGTTGGAAAGAAAATGTTATTTGTGCTTGTTTATTTGTCCTCCTTTTCACCCTGTTATTTACAACTTATTTTTTTCTCAGGCAAAAGACTTCATTATACTAAGTGACACTAAAAAGTCTGAGGCCAGGAGTTTCTGAAAGGGGAATGGGGAGTGTGTGAAGTAGCACTCCTATGACAGTGGCCATAAACTGCCCACTGGCCTCAGCTAACACAACCTCGCAAATCAGCTGATCTCCCTCAATGAAGTGAGGGAGGGTGGGTTAAAGGCACTCAGGCCCTGCTCCCATCAATACTCTACCACATGCCACTATCATCCTGCTTTAATCTCTGAATTCTATATCCCAAACACCTCCCACCCCCTCACCCCCCGCCTTTGTCACGTGCAGGAGGGAAAGAGGGAGCGAGAAAGTGGGTCATCAGTGCTGCCACACTCTGCTGTAACATCAGAGACAGACGGGAACAAATGTCATCATCACATGCAGTCTTGTCTCGACTGCGCTGCTACAAACAAATGGTGCTCCACCTGTTCCAACAGCTAAAAGAAGTTCATATATACACACTCCAAAACAGAAAGATATATTTTTACAAGCACAACACCCCCTTAAAAATGTCGCACACACATACACACCCTCTCATCAGTTGTAGGGAGTAAAAATAAAAATGCAGCTACGGGTCATCCAACCCCCAAAAGGAAAGCCAGTGCAAACAGTTAGAAATGCATAAATGCAGTAATTGAGATCAAGTGGGGAGATTAGAGAGCAAGGGCAGGATTTCAATAGGAGGCTGGCAGTGGCATCACGGGAGCTCCTCATTATCTGTCATGAACACCAGAGTGTGCACAGACACGTGAGCTTTCCCTCTCTGCATTCTCAGTTTATTCGTGTGAGACTGCTACACTGTGAGGAAACAGTGGGCTGGGGGACTGCTATAGAAAATAAAAATACACACATATGCATACACATATACATACATACATATGCATATGTATATATGTATATATATAAAAAAATTATTTCGATTTTTTATCTAATGACTAGATGACTTTTTTCACTTCACTGCTTACGCAAAAGGAAGGCCTTCCTTTAATTAAGCTCACCGCCCTCCTTGTTTCTTAAGGAATGGCTATTTTTGACTGTGTGTACAGCTGGGAGTGGAGGGTCAGCCAACTGCAGCAACTTCCTCCTCAGCTCACCCTCCTTATCCTGGGGTTTGGTAACATGGCGGCATAGAGGAACAGTGGCGAAAGGGGAAGAAATTTAGTGTAGTTCCCATCACTGAAACGGGCTTGTTGTGAAAAAGGAGGGTTTTTTGCAGTATGCAGTACAATAGAGTATGCAGCACAGTATGGAGCAGCAGAAACATTAAGCTGTAGCTTGATAGAACATTGCAGCTTACTTCTTAGCTCAAACTTAAGTGATGTATGGTCACTCCAACGAAAAAGCCTCTGCTACACAAAAAAAACAAAAAACATGTACGCTGAAATC
>JANJYP010202569.1:0-15214 GCA_024605115.1 Rastrelliger brachysoma
GTGTGTGTGTGTGTGTGTTCGCGCGTGTGCGTGTTTGTACGACGGTAGTCATCTGGAGTGTCCACGTGACTGGAATGGAGAGACGGAGGGGGAGGAGGAAAGCTTGACCTCGGACTTATTTGCACTCTCTGTGAGGCAGTGTGTCAGTCTGAGCGTGTGTCTGCATCTCCGCCTTTAGCTAAGGTACATATGAATTACACCAAGAGCCTACTCTGATCGTAAAGAGAAAGAAATGTGACTCCTCTTGTCGTCTGTCAGGATGAGTGAAGAGACTGGCGAGAGCTGAAAGAGACTCGTTTATATCCTCTGCAGTCTTCTGCTGCAAAGAAATTGGGTGGTTGTCAACTTTTTTTTTTATAGAGTTGAAAGCCTTCACCCCAATCAGAAATCAGCACTTCATGAATGATACGGTGGCGCCTGTGTTAGCACAGCCAATTATGGAACCCAGTGCTTTGAGCAGAATTTCATTTCTTGCTTAAAATTGAGAAAAAAGAAGCCTAATTTAATTGCAAAGTAAATGCACGGGTTTAAATTTACACTTTTTTTTTTAAGGATTACTGTTCACACAAGCTTATATAAGAGTGTCAACCTCAATTTCAAATGCCCCTTGGCTGTAAAGAAAAATTCCAGCTAAAAAGAAAAAGAGGCAACAAGTATTTCTGGTGTAAATTAGATGTTAGTGGTTTGCACTAAGAAGCACAGAAGGAGCACACATTAGAAATATGCGGCGGCTCCTCAAGTACATTTACTCTCCACCTGCGTCTATCAGACCTGTGTATGGTAATGTATGGTCCTGAATGTGTGTAGTAGACGTGGCGCCCTTGTTATTGTTGGATTTAACAGCACTCAGGCTGCCCAGACGGGAAAAAAACACTTTCTGCTCCACTAATGCTTCTACTGTAGAAAGTCATGTGTGCTAATGGTCTGGGGGACTCTACTGAGGTTCTGGAAATGGGTCATTCTAAAAGTTCACATGGCTCTGTCTGTGTGTATGTGTGTGTAGAGAAGTATGTTTCATCTAGTTGTATAGTGGTCGGATGAACAGTGTGTGTGTGTGTGTGTGTGTGTGTGTGTGTGTGTGTGTGTGTCTGAGTAGCGGCAGGCAGACTGCTGGTGATTAGGAACAACGGGGCAGAGTTCAGCTGAGCGAGTGTGTGGAATGCTAATCCACATTGTCATAAGGCGAGCTTCGGCCTGACAAAGGGCTCGAGATGTAGGGGTCTAGGGCTGTTTGTGTGTGTTCATGAGTATGTGTGTTTGTAT
Organism: Rastrelliger brachysoma; assembly: GCA_024605115.1. Classification (NCBI taxonomy): domain Eukaryota; kingdom Metazoa; phylum Chordata; class Actinopteri; order Scombriformes; family Scombridae; genus Rastrelliger; species Rastrelliger brachysoma. The sequence goes on from JANJYP010202569.1 coordinate 1,264, forward strand.
GTGTGTGTTGGCCTGCCACAGAAGTAACCCAGATAAGAGAGGTGCTTCATTATTAGAGATTAGGACAGGGTAGCAGCATGGTGTGTGTTAATAAAGCAGAGCTGGTAGGTGGGTGGGGGTGGGGGGTGGAAGGTGGAGATGGGCAACATGGGGGAGAGTTCTGTTGAAATGTGCAAACGTTTGCACCCGCACACATTCATTAAGGAATAGAGAGTGTAGAGCAGCAGGAATAATGAGGAGGGGTGTGTGTGTGTGTGTGTGTGTGTGTGTGTGAGTGTGTGTGTGTGTGTGTGTGTGTGTGTGTATTTGTGTGGCCTTGTGTGAGTAGGCGGTGGGTGTTAAGCTGTCAACTGTCAGGTGAGCAGGAATTACAGGGAGAGACACAGGCAACCATTAGTGGGATACACACACATGTGTTTCTATGACAAACAAATAAGTATGCATGTCATGTCCAAACAGTATTTTTCTTCCCTTTATTCCATTGCTCGGATACACATATTAATTGACGCAAACTCACAATTTCTGTCTCACACACACACACACACACACACACACACACACACACACACACACACACACACACACACACACACACACACACACATGTTTATTTATACTTGTGTGCACTATCATTGACATAACCTAATTCTAATCTGACCATTAAAACCAAAACCAGGTCATAACCTTCAAACAGCCCAATGAAGTAGTGGGAGTTCACACAAAGGAGAAACACACACACACACACACACACACACACACACACACACACACACACACACACACACACACACACACACACACACACACACACACACACANCTGCTGTCATGGGGGTCAAGCAGATGAAAGACCTCTGGATGACCTCATGTTAATGTCAGTTTGGCCTCATGGTCTCCCTCTGTCTGTGTTTGCCGCTCAAACACACACACACACACACACACACACACACACACACACACACACACACACACATACATACAGATGCAGAGGGAGAGACAGATTTGAGATTAAGGGAATTTAGTAGCGACTGCCTCCAATGCACACACACAAACAACCTTGATATTGGAGGGGATCCAGCTTGCCTCCACACCACTGCAGTGGGTTCATTGTTGTTTCTGTCAATTCTCCTCCCTTTTTTTTCTCCCCTCTCCTTCCTTCTCTATAACTGCCCTGTCCCATCATCCAACTCTCTCTCTCCCCCTCTACTTCACTCTCTGTCCCTCCCCTCAGTGCTGCAGTGCTGCCTTCTAGAGAAAAAAAAAGAAAAAAAAAACACCAACCACAAGCGCTCGTAAACGGACGAGCCCCCCTTTTTTTCCTGTGCGCACACACACACACACACACACACACACACACACACACACACACACACACACACACACACCTGGTTACGCATATGGCTCCAGTCTTTTATATTTGCATGCACATACTCATTCATCCATGCCTTTGTAAACAAGGGACTGTCCTCTACACACAGTTCACACTAATGCACACACAAATCAGGACTACTAATAGTTGTTTTTTCCGTGTCATAACAGAAAAAGGTGATTTAAATATATGTTCACTACAGTCATAGATGTAATTTAATGGTTACATATTGTAGAAATTGTGTGCTTTATATACTGATAGTGATCATCTCACTCTTGCCAATAAAGCAAAGATGTGTAATAAAAACAGTGAGTAAGCAAAAAGTCACAGTTAATTTAAAGCTGCTATGCGAAGCCGCTGTTGAACTGGTGCATGTTGTTAATGCTAGGTTGCTAACACCTAGCCGTCACAGTAATTTAACCGTATTGTCCTGAGCTCGTTTAGCTCTGATAATGACAAGCTCCTCTCAGCCGATACAGCATTAGAAGGGAATCCTTTACTCCAGCTGAGGCTGTCTGTTTGTTTTACACCGTGCTCGACTGTGTGTGTGTGCACACATTCTGTGGATAAATGTTTATAGATGGCTTTAAAAGGCTAGTAAGTCAATTATTGATGCTTTCTACAACCTCTAACTCTCTTTTTTTCCCTTGCTTCTTTGCACTTTTCTCCTCATCAAATTCTCCCTCTTTCTCTATCCTCATCTTCTTCTGCAACCCCCCCCTCTCTCTCTTTCTGTCTGTCGATGTGGGTTACCATGCACCTTGTGGTTTCTGTAGCTGGAAACTAGTGTTCCTCTGGTGCCTGTACTACCTGTCACTTTGGTTGAAAGTGTGTATGTGTGAACTGCAGGCAGCCTGAGTGTAGTATCAGGCCTGTCTGCCGCAGATAAGCATCAACTCCATCAACTTGTGGCCCCTCGCTGAGCATGTCCTGGATTTGCTTAAAAAAAAGCACACACAGACACATAAACTACAAGTAGCGCCGTCAGTATTTACTGAACACACAGGGCTCGGAGGCTTTGACGCTGACTGCATGCACTCACACATACATGTACACGTCTTCATGTTGAGTGAGAGGCTGCATGTACAGTATACCAATGAATCACACACACTCGAGCGTGTAACGACAGGCCATGTTGTAGCCATGTTGACTATCTGCTTGGCATTTCTTGTGTTTTATTCATAGGCACCTCCTCAGTGGGCTCGTTCAGTCTCTCCTCTTAGTTTATCCATTCCCCCGCTGCCCTCATTCTCTCCAACCCTGTATCATGGCTGACTGAGGCCATAGCTCATTGTACTGTTCACTTTTAATGCCATTTGTCTCCATTTTCTATATCTTGGATGTCATTTGTCTCTATTTCCTATTGTTTAAATGTCATTTGTCTCTATCTTTTCCTCCTCTGTGACCCAGGGCTAGTTCTAATTTTTTTCACTCTTCACTTTTTTCATCTCTTTCTCACGCTGTCGCTTCACGCTTAATTGCTCTGAATTTTCTAAAATCTTTTTCACATTACTCTCTATCTTGGTCTTCTTGTTTTTTTAATCTCAAGTCTTTATTCTCTCAGTTTCCTGTTTACCCTTGATGTCTGCTAAAGCGTTGTCTCTCCATCTCTGTGTGTTTCAGAAGGCCGTGGAGGAGGAAGACAACCAGGTGAGGAAATCCTCAGCTGATCTCTGTTCCCCAAGCAGCAAGTTGGATGATGCCGAACCAGCAAGAAAGGTCAGTCATTGGTCTCCCTCGAATCCTCCCTGTCCCCATCCAGCCATCTTTCTGTCACCTCCTGCAGCTCCTCTAGTCTCCCCTCCCCCTCTTCTACACACAGGTCACCTCTCAGGGTCACCACCTCCACCCCCACTGACAGACACACCCCCTGTTCGCCCATTCATAGCGGCACACTTCTCCTCTCCTCTCTGACCTGTCAGGAAACAAACACACACACACACACACACAGACTGCTGAAAGGCTGGGCTTTTCACCTCCCCCTACAGCTGCACACACACACCAACCTTACGTGCACACACAAGGAAGGAGCTCTTTATCATGATTATCTTTTTTTTTTCTCCCTATGCACACACTTTTACACACACACACGCACACACTTTTACACACACACACACACACACACACACACACACACACACACCCACACACACACACACACACACACACACACACATATACACACACGCCCACTCCTCCTCAGCTGACGCGTGATGGATGATCCCTCATCCACATGTATGCATGCATATATTAGCTTTATTAGATTATGACTCTGAGAGCACCATGTGCAGTACAGCACATTCGCTTCTTCTCCTGCTGCTTCTCTCCGTGTGTGTGTGTGTGTGTGTGTTCATGTATGTTAGAATGTGTGTGTATACATGCATCTGATTGTCATTGTCATAATTCACCTATTCAACTACAAAATTATATTCAAAGATCAATACATGTGAATAGGAGAGCTGTCATACTGAGCCTTTGTATCTGTAAAACAATAGCATAAAAAGACAATGTGTTGCTGTGCTGTGTGATATTTATATGTGTGTGTGTGTGTGTGTGTGTATGTTTGTATCCCACAGGGTAAAACTTCACCTACTCTGGTGTTTAACCGACTTTTCTCGGACATCAAGGAGGAGCCAGGACACCCCACCCTGGTCCACCCCAGGTACTACACCATCTTAACCTTATTTAAATATCACAAATATGCCAGTGTAATGATTATTTTCAGTTTTAATTCATAAGAATTTCAGAGTAAATGTTGAAAATATCTCAAAATAGCAAAAAAATAGCAAGTTGATGTCGTCTTGTTGGGCCATAATCCCAAAGATATTCAGTATTCAAAAACAGAAAAAGCAACAAATCATCACCTTTGAGAATGCAGGCAGTTGATGTTTAACATTTTTTTTCATAATAACTAAAATGATTGACAATTCAGCTCATAAACTAAGCTTTATTAACTGTTTCATCCCTACACTACTTTGACTTGTGGATTTTTAATGTCGATTAGATTTGCTCACTACTTCGTTTTATTTCATAGTACACTTTTATCATGTGTATTTAAGGAAAAGTGTAAATTTGAACAGTCTGGTTGGTTTAAGCTTGTTGTTTTAAGTTGTTTAAATAGTGCTGTTGCCCCAGACACATAAAGCTCTAGTTCTTCTACTCAGCTTAAACAAAGCATCCATCAATATCTGAAGCGATGCCAGTCAGTTTTCTGCTTCCTGTCACTGTGCCAGATGGGTGTGTTGGTGATTTTTGTGTCTCTGTTAAGCAAAACAATCTTAAGTTTCATTCTGATCACAGTTTCTCTCACAGTGAATAAAATTCCCCTCCCTGAATTGTCAATCCTCTCGTCTTCTATCCTTCATCACATGCAACACTCCTCTCCTTCCTTCCCTCCCTCCCTTTTTTTCTCAAAGCCCTCTTCACCATCACTCCCTCTATCCCTCTCTCAGAGCCACACCAGCCTGTGTTTGGATATGGCACTCCGATAGCTCACGCAGTAATCTGGCCCAGATTAAAGGCTGGAATTAGATGGTTTATGGCGCCGTTGCTGCATGTGACTGACTCGACATAGTGACTGAGCAGAGGCACGCAGACATTAGGCCAGACGAATTGGCAGGATTAGAGCTCTGGTCACCTACCAACGTCACATGACTGTTATACTCTCAAACCAGTCAGGACTTGCACAGACCAGTTTGTTGCACGTCTGTTGCACTGCAGCATTAGTAATAATGAATTGTGCAGCATGATAGACATCCGCAGCACTTAACATCCAAATTTAGGTTACTACCTTCATCCATTAGCAGTACATGTCATCAAATATAAGCTCAGGTTTACATCATTCAATCATATCTTGGGTGTTTCACGTGCAGCAGTTTCAGATTCCTGTTCAGGCGAGCGAGCAATGCTTCGTTTCTATCCAGAGAGGAAGCCAGACTCTGTTGCTAGTGCTGTAGTTTTGCAGGCAGAGCCCCACCGAGCTGTCATGCTTAACCTAGTTCACAGCTCCATCCCGAGCTCTGTCTGGAGGGGACTGCTGGTGGGGGAGGGGTTCAAAGCTTTGCTTCTTCTCTTCTCTTCTCTTCTCTTCTCTTCTCTTCTCTTCCTCATCTCTTCTCTTCTCTTCCTCATCTCTCCATCTCCATCTCTTCGTCCCTTTCTATTTCTCTCTCCTCCCTTCCCACCATGCAGCCAGGAATAGACAGATAATGTTGGCTCAGTGGCTTCTGTGCATCTCCAGGCACTATCTCTCTCTCAGTTGTTACCGACTACCTGGACATTTGTGATAAGCTGAAGGTCTGTTTAGGCTGAGATCCTGTAAACACACGATAAGACATATCCATATTCCACACTGTGTTTTTGCTGCCGTCCTCAGATGCTGCTAGGCAGAATCAGTCACCAATTGACTATTGTTCTATGACTCTGATTTGTCTAAATTGCGTTGTTTTGGAGGTACAAGGTCCACACAGTGTGAGTTATTACAGGTATATATGTATCAGCGTTGCAAAGTCCATATCTTGTAACATTTTATGATATTTACCGCAAAGACGGAAGTATGTGAAAGGTGACATTGCCACTGTCGTGACATAATAGCAAAAAAAAAAAAAAAAAAGGAATATTTTAGTTTAATAAAAAGATAAGCTTCTTACCAACTTAAATTTTATGGGATGAATGAAATTTAGGAATTTAAGTAAATAAAAATTTGTGTTAGGTTTGACAGTAATAGGTGTTTATCTGCATATGAGTTAAGTGCTTAAATGTTGTTTTTCTTTATCTCTTTTTTTTCCTCTCCCAGTTACTACCTGTACACATACGATAAGATGGTGGCTCCCAATGTGTCTCTGCGGAGGGAGGCGGAGATGAGCCCTGAGATGTTCGGAGCACTCCTCAAACACCACTGCAGCCGCAGAGTGCTGGGCCATGACGAGCCACCCATGGGTCAGTAATGACACATATATACACACACACACACACACACACAAATCTATACAGAGCTGACCGAAGGACTCGAAACCCATTCAGTTAGGATGTTACACTTGTGTCAAAACGCTGCCCTCAAACTGAATAGAAAAATAGATTGAACGATACAGTTTCTTACTTGACCTTCTTGTGAAAGTGAATGCAACAACCTACACACTGCAGTTGTGTTCAAGCAAATAAAAAGAGAAGATCTGAGCTTGAATGAAATGTATGAAAGGATGTGAAGTTACTACTAGTTTATCCATTAATTGATTATAGTCCAACTACATTATCTAAAACCGTAGCCCTATAACAGTGACATAGTGAAAATGGAAAAAGGGGAGCTTTTAATGAGTTCATTCAATATAGAGTAAATCCAGTGTAACACAACAGTGATTCTACTCTCTTGTGTGCTTTAAAACTGCATTTTTGAATAGTATTCATTGAGTTTCTGTTTGAAACTTGATTTATTTTAAATTATGTACAGTCTGAAGTGCAGTTTTGACCTTGAAGACAGCAGCTTAGCAAAAATATCTTACCCCAAGATCCACTTGATTGCTTTTTCTGGTTGAAAGCTCTGGAAAAGAACCTTGAGTAAAGATTTTTTTCTGTCAATTATTTAAACACTCCACTCTGAAATCTGCTGGAGAAGCAATTTCAGATTACAAGGTACCCATAAAGAACCAGAGGCAGACAATAGTGATGATACTTGATTATTAATATATCAGCTTGTGTACGCCACATGTACACAAGAAACACAAACACGGCTGACACGCCTACTATAAATACATGACACACATACAGCAATCGAGACCAATTTACATACGTACAACATAAGCAGAGGGGACGTTCATATCACATTCATGTAGCGCACTTCAATATAAACATACAGCGTACAGAAAACCACCATCACACATATACACAGAGGTTTACCAAAGTCACTTTTGAGGTATTTACGTTGACAAAAGTCATGTATATACACACACACATGCACACACTTAATATTGCAGCCTGCAGCGATACACATGATCATGCATTGACCTTCACATAAAGACTCTGGGGGGTACCTCGCTATTGATGAACAAGAGGGGTGGAAATGGCAGTGACCTCCTCTCTGCACATGGCGTGTGTTTTATTGTGCACATTAAAGTGTGTATATTAAGCCTGCATTAATTGTGCGTGTGTGTGCGTGCGTGCGTGCGTGCATGTATATATGTGTGGGGAGAGAGAGAGAGGAAGGAAGAGAGTGAATCACAGGAATGGTTGCTGACTGCCATTATGCCACATCTGACTGCCATGCTGTCTCACTCATATCTCCCAGGCGTTTTGATCCCCCTTCTCTTCTCCATCCAATCTGTCTTCTCTTCTCTCTATCCTCCCTCTCTCTCTTTTCCTGGCCACTATGTCCACATCCTCTCTCAGTCCATCCTTCGTTTGCTCCTGCACTCATCCATACATCCATCCATCCACTTTCTTCTCTTCATCTTCGCCTCCCTCACAGTCTGTCACCTCCCCCATCCTCCTCATCCTCTTCCTCCACCTCTATCTCCTCCTCTTCTTTTTCTTTCCTAGTTCAATGCTTTTCTTTCTGTCTCCCAGTCTGTCTGTGCGCCTCTCACTCTCCCCCCTCGTTTATTTCCTTTTGATCTACCACCAAATGACTCACTCCTGTTATTTGTGTTTGTAGTATTGTGTGTGTGTGTGTGTGTGTGTGTGTGTGTGTGTGTGTGTGTGTGTGTGTGTGTGTGTGTGTGTGTGTGTGTGTGTGTGTGTGTGTGTGTGTGTGTGTGTGTCTGTTGCACAGAGCATGTATGTGTGGTAGAGTCTCTCCTGCGCCAGACATGCTGTGTACAGAGCATGCTGTTTCCTGTCACACACATACTGTATGAATACATTAGGCCGGTAAACAACCCAGTGTTGTCATGCTCGCTCTGTCACTCTATTTCACTATTTCATCGTCCGTGAACTTCAAAAACACTTGTCATGACGAGTGGTTGCCTACAGATGCCCCACACGCAGCATCTGTGTACGTGTGTTTTCTTGTGTGAGAGTGTGACACCGCCTATTTCATGCGTTTCCCTCGTCATGGGCACCTTAAAAACCATGGTGAGAAAACAATCCAGAGTTTGAAGAGCGGAGGTGCCCACGCAGAGCAGCGCAGCACCCACACAAGGCCCTTTATTCCTATCTATTCTCTCTCCCTCTGCGTCTGAGGGCACACTCACAGAATTTGTGGGCAAGCATTTGGCTCCGCGGCTGTTGCCATGCTGTGCTTGTGCTTGCCCGTGCGCTCATGCTGAGAAAGAGGTGTGAGCTTTTTACGAGGTTGTGCGAGGGTGTCACGAAGCGAAGGTGGGAGTGAGCACCAATGTGGCTCGCACTTCCTGTCTTTCAACCACCCTCTCTCCTCTTTTTCTTTCTTTTTTTTAATAAAACTTCTCTTCTTATCCTCTTCTTCCTCCCTCAGATCTTCATGCGTCGCCTCCCATTGCTGCTGGCGCCGAGGAGGCCAAATCCCAACGTGCCACGGCTGCCTCGGCCACCGAGCGGGAATGCCAAACCCAAGCAGTTTCCATGGAGACAAGCAGCCCGAGCTGCAAGAAAGCCACCCACACCCCCGCCCACACCCCTCCTCCTCCTCCTCCTCATGCATCGTTGTTGTCGCCGGTAACGGAAGTAGTGGCTAAGGACACGAGTGGTGCTGCAGTGGTGGTGGGGGGGTTGGAGGACGACAAGGACAGGATTGTTGTGGAGATCATGCAGATGTACAGCAGGCAGCAGGAGAAGCTCAACTCCACCCTGCACAAGCAGCTGCAGCTGGAAATGGTGAGTCGGCGGTCGGAAAGAACAAAGACCAAGATAAATGAGCCCACGATAAACTAGACCATAACTGTCCTCGCCTATTAAAAGTGTCCTTGATGTGATTGTGGAGGTGATGTTCACCCTCTGTCGACGCCTCACTCTCTCCTTCCTGCTGCCTGAAACATTCTGGTATCAGATGGTTCTGCCATTTTTAAACAAGTCAGCACTTTGGTTTCTATAAATCATTACATAGGGGCATTCATTTTAAATTGTTGCAGTATTTATAAAAATGAGATTAAAATGAAGAACTAGTGCCTGACAAAATATCTGACAGAATGTGGGCAAAATACCATATACCTTAGATGTAAATGCACTGAGCTCTTTTTTTGCAGGCCTTTTTTTCCCCACTTCTGTCTTTTTGCCCTTGACAACATCCTAATCCTGCTGCAGTTTTTGATTCACTTAAAGGTCTCTACCTGGATTTAGGTACAGACCATGAGCAGTGTAAGGCTGCATTCAAGCTCCCTGTAGTATCAAACATGTAACTTCGTTCTGGAAGGGGGTGAAATGTAGAGATTTTTTTCCTTACAGGGATCAGTGAGAGTATCACATTATTATTATTATTATTATTATTATTATTATTATTATTATTATTATTATTATTATTATTATTATTATTATTATTATTATTATCCCTGACTTAGTCTTTATGTTTCCAGGAGCTGGAGGCGTTGCGCGGGGGCGAAGCGGCGAGGCTACGGGAGCTGAGCGCCGAGCAACGAGAGCTTCGCTGCGAGCTGGAGGCGGTGCACAGTGAACAGGCACGGCAGCTCAGCCAGGCCCGCCAGGAACAGCTGGAGCTGGAGACCCGTCTGGAGCAGCTCCGACAGCAGGCCTGTGCCTGCGAGCCTGGGGCACAACGCCAGCAAGAGGCCCACTATGCTGCACAGGTATGAGCCTAGAGAGGCAGAAAAGCATGCATTGGACTGAAATGGGCATGTGAAACAGGCTGAGTGAATCACAGTGACATACAGTAAGCACGCTGGCTTGAATCACTTAGTATATGCCATTTTTATCTCTTAAGATGGTGCCACGCTCCAGTGCGTATCAACCATCAGTGCAGCATTGAGTGAATGCTTCCCATACATCTACCAAGCATTTACAAACAATGCATTGGTTCCATTAAAAATACATAAGAAATTTTGAGTATTGGGTCATTTTGGTACCAGTGATCCACTAATGAGCGTCATGCTTTTTATTAAAAGACACAATTTTTGTGCTGTCTATATAAAGACAGCACATTTGAAAGTTCCTCAGAGACAAAACACAGGAACATCTGAGGATACAGATTCTCAGCAAATTGAGATCGTGTACATATTTAAGGGTGTCTGAAAACTTTTTTTCCACCACTGTACACCAGAAACATACATGTAGACAACACTGTTAGACCTACAATATGATATAATCTTTACTCTGAGTACCTTTGATCCTCAGTCAGTTTTCTGAATTGCAGGTCAGTACTCACTAAACCACAGTAGTTTGCTTTTAACAGTGGATGCTTGGTAAATGGAAAATATTGGGAGCTTGAGTGTGCCCATCAGATTGTGACAAAGAATTCGGGTTACACACTCTGAGATCACATCACCCACACGTTTCCTCAAAGGGTACCAGAGAGTGTTTTCTGTTGAACCTTGAGACTGGAGACGTGGTCATAATCTCATCCGTTTGTGTGATTTAGAGTTTCCCTGACTAAATCAGTTTGTGCGTATGCGTGTCCTATGTGAGTCACTCTGTTGTGGAGCATGATAACACACACAAATACACACTCAGGACCGTTGTTTGGGTTTCCACTAGACTTAATCTTGAGATAGGTCCTGCTATGTTGACCCAAGCTCAGGGCTGTACTGCTCCCACCCCTCCTCATGTCTGTTATTGAAGCGCCCGCTCCTTCTGCCCCGCACCCCCTTGGCATCAAACTCAGGCAGTCTGCCAGTTTAGAGAGGTGTGTGTGTGTGTGTGTGTGTGTGTGTGTGTGTGTGTGTGTGTGTGTGTGTGTGTTTGTGTGGGTTATGAGACTAATGCCAGCCTCACACTAGACTACATACATGTCCAACTTCAGTAAAATTGCTGCAGTTTTGTGGAGCACTCCTGTTGTGAAATTTAGTATAAGAATCACTCAAAGCTATGTTTAGGCATTTTTCTTTTTCTTAATTAGGTAGTTTTCTAGTCTTGACTCAAAACGTTTATGATCAGTGATGTATTTTAGAATCTGTCAAAGTGATCTAAATGTGACTACTGAACACTGAAAGAGCAGCAAACATTAAGAGTTAGGGTCTCACCCATGAAGCTCTGCCTACTGTCACACATATTAAAAGTCACAGTGCAACACCAGTAGATAACCTGTACTTAAACTGCTACTGTATATGCAGTATGTTATGTGTTACTATAGTATGTTATGTTACTAGCTCACTACTTTTCAGCTACTGTGTTGAAAATGGGAATATAGAGCTAAGATCCTCTTGTACTGTGCGAGCATCTTGTCTCTCTGTACATCCAGAACTAAACACTGTAGGTATAAGTTCAATGTGAGAATGTGTCAGACTAAATTTTTACTCAAGTGCTGAAGACACAGATTGACCTCATGTCTCTCTCTGTCTTTCTGCGTCTCCTCCCAGTTGTCGGAGCTGCGTCAGAGGCTGGAGCGGGCTGAGGCGGACCGGCAGGAGCTGCAGGAGGAACTGCGCAGAGAGCGGGAGGCGCGGGAGAAGCTGGAGCGCACAATCACCCAGCTCAAACAGCAGATGGCTCAGTCTGGAGTGGTGGGAAGCAGCCCCTCTCCTCCTCCCACCCCTTCCACCGGACCCCCAAACGCCCACTCCCCGCCCTCCTCTTCCCCTTCCTCCATCTCAGAGGCCCCAGCGGTTGGCCAAAAGTAACTGCCACCCCTCCAGGCGCCTCCTTTCCCTCCCCTCATTCCTCTCCTCATCACCCGCCAACTCTACAGACACAAACAAATCAGCCTGAAGCAGAAAAAGGAGTGTCACGTCTCACCAGGCTGCTTTTAAGTTGTGCATCTCACCCTGATCCCTTTTATTTCAGTGTAGGACTGACTTTTTTGTAATTTAACATGACTTAAAAGACAAGTTTCATGTTGTGTTTTTTATTATTCTTTCTTTTGCTCCCCTCTCCTCTCTTTAAACAGTATTTAAAGATTTTTGGGCATGTATGTTTGATTTAATTTATAGTTTTTACTGAACAAAACAGCTGCTTCACAGACAGAAGTTTGGTCAAGTAGAGACCAATTCGACCCATCACTATTTTATTTGTCACCCTCCTTTTTCACCACTTTATGTTCTCTCTGGATTGTGGAGTTAACCTGGAGATTACGGACTTCAGCTCAGACTCTTCCCAGCTCCACATGGACGTCACTTCACGCTACTACCTGGCACAGCAACTAGTGCCCACGGACACATAGTGACTGCTGGTTGCGTGCCTCTTCTCTGTCCTTCTTGTACGTTCATCCCCAAACGCTCAAGTACCAGCGACTGCAGGAAACTGCGCAGACATTTCAATACAGTTTCCTTTTATTTTGCTCCTTATAAAATACAGAGAAAGAAAAGTGTAACATGTTATAAAATCATTAAATCTATATGGAGGAGAAAGACCTTTACTGTACAAAAAAATGACATTTTGAAGATGTCATAAAACCTCATGAAAATATGCCAATAGTGATGCTGAACTTGAATTGAGTGTTTTTTGAGTGTGACAACCCCTTCTCTTCTCCCCTTCCCAAGGTAGCTAGCTAGTCATCTGGCCTGTATTCCAGCTGCTGCTAGCACAAACTAGTGTCCTCTTCACTCTGCTGGGCAGCACCTGGACTCTCCTGTTGTAGACCAAACAGTCTGTTGTTGATACACCAGCTGCCCCAATGTCTCCACTGCCCTGTACCCCCCACTTCTCCCCACCACAGAAGACCCCACACCTTCCACAGTTGTAGACTAGCGCCATTGCCCTCTGCTGGGAAACTCCTTAACACTGTGGTTTTCACCCACTTTGGGCTAGACAGGAAACACTGTGCTCTTTTCAGGCCTGGCATGGAAGAAGCTCACGAGCAGTGTAATGCACTTAACAACCTCTTCTCCCCAGAAGCCTGATGGGAAAGGAATGTTATCTGGACATGGGATGGTTGAGCTGGTGTAGCTTTTCTAAGAAGAAGAATAAAGGCAGCGTCTCACATGTGTGGTAGCTGTCCTATGTTACCATAATACATACGACAACCTTACATGCCCGCACACACTCGAGTGTGTCAGTGCAGTCCAGGCATTCAGGCAGAACAATGGCCCCAGCGTTCCCAGCAGATGATCAAAGCCTCCCAGTCTGTCCCTGTTTTCTGGGCTTTCTTTTGTATCATTTGACTTCATTGTTAGCAGACGGTTTTATCCCCACGCCATTTGTCAGAGCGTCATCTAAGAATGTGGGTCGCAGGTGAAAGCAGTTAGTCTAGGGGTGGTTTGGGCCTCAGGTCTGGCCCCTGCTTCCCGTTATTCTGCCTGGCTGAACAAACAGCACCGTGCAGGCAGGCGGGGAGGGAGAGGAAGAGGGGAGACGAGGATTGAGGGGAGCGTTCAGGGGACTGGTACTCTCCCTGGAGCAGGCTGGGTGGCCTGGACGCCAGGGGTACAGAGGGAGCCCTTTTTTGTTTTGTGCCATCAGAATGGGGGCAGCTGTTGTTGTCTGGGGGCCTCTGCCCGCCCTCGAGTGAGACTGTACAGGATCCCCAATCTCTCGACAACTTCCCTCCTCATCTCTCACATGACTGCCG
>JANJYP010202712.1:0-15974 GCA_024605115.1 Rastrelliger brachysoma
ACATAGCATGAGATGATTACACAACAGCAACATGCAGTGATTTACAACAAGCAATAACACAATCAGTGTCACCTCATTTCTGCATATCACTTAAAGGTTTGACAACACACAAACCATATGAAGAGAACTGTTTTCTATTGTGCAGTGTATTCTTACCAATTAAAACATAAATCTGTTGTGGAACTGTGCATCTTTGCTTTAAAAGTACGCATAGTTTGATACAATCCTCAGAATAAGTTAAATGTGAACAAAAAGGTAAAACTTTGTTAATATTGTCATTGACTGCCAGATAACTTTCTGTAATACTAATCAGCTTAAAGTGAAATATGAAAAAATGTTCTGACTTTTGCTCGTCAGTTGAAAACTTCTTATAGAGACAAATTAGTACTTATTGTTGTAAATCACCATTAATTGTGTATGACCTACATTTGATCTCCATCAACAGTCTAACATTGTGTAAATCATCTCATATCACTACCTTCAATAAAACAAAATATACTCATGTCATATTTTATTTTCTTAAAAGCTTTTGATGCTGTTAACTATGATGTATTGTTTCTTAATTATACAGAGATGTTTCACAAGGGAATGTTTTGAAGGACTTCAAAAGCATAAATTGGACTTAACTACAGTTCATACAGGGATGCCTCAAGGCTTCGTTCTCAGACCATTGCTCTTTATAATTTACACAATTGATCTCTTAATTTCTTCTGACTTAATTCTACCCACATTTGTTTTGTTTTTTGCTTGTTTTGGTTTTTTTTTTACAGAAAGCATGTCTTATAGTTTCACAGAAATGCAAAGGCGCACATTTGTCTGATTGTCAGCAAATAAATGTGAGGGAAAATAGGATGAATAGTTTATAATCATAGCCAAACAAATCACTTATAATACCCTGTGGGAATCTTCCTTGATCTATCTTTGTTTAAACCACTGCAAAATTGTGTTGGTCCATACTTTAAATATCTTACAAGTGTTCACACTGTAAAGAGTCCTCGGTTATTGCTTCTTTTTTAAAAGGTTAGACTAAACAGTGCCTTTAGTTTGACACATACATATATTTTGTTTGTCAATTTGTCTGACTTTTTGATGGTGTAGACAAGTGTGAGGGAGCATGAAATTTATAGACTAGGGGGAAAAAGTATTCACTATGTAGGTGTTGTGTCTGCTTAATGAATGTGCAGCAACATTCCAGAGGCATGCTGCAAATTGTACACCTACACCTACAAAACAGAAAAATGTGTTAAAATACAGGAATTAAAGCTATGTACGTTTAACTGTTTTGCCAACTTTCAACTTGTCTTTAGTGTGTGTGTGTGTGTGTGTGTGTGTGTGTGTGTGTGTGTGTGTGTGTGTGTGTGTGTGTGTGTGTGTGTGTGTATGTCTAGGTTCTGCCCTGTCCTTCAACTCCAATAAGCTGATTGATCCAACAATATAAGTGATGGCGACTGCTGCTGATGTGCTACATGCATCAGTTTTATTTTTATTTCCACCGAATTCTTTGTCACAAACTATCAGCAATTTGAGCTCAAATGTTCATTAATGTCCATTACCAGTAATTACGTTACTCATTAAGTACAGGGGCAGAGGGACTCATTAGAAGTGATGACTTTGACCCCAACTCAAAGTCCCATTATGAGGCCTTCAGAGCATCCTTTGTTTGTGCATGATGCATTTCAGTGTCAGTGTGCGACAATGGGTTGTGAAAAAAAAAAAGTGTGCTGTGTTTTTTTTTTTTCCAGACATAAACTTCAATATAACATTTAAAAACAAGCCCATCTGTTGTTTTCCTCTGGGTGCTATATCTACAATGCTAATCAAGAAAGTTTTTGAAGATCTTTTTATTCCTTGTAGAATTTCATACAGCGTGCACACAAATAACTTAAAATGTAAACACATAATGTTTATATAAATGTATAAATATAACCAAAATGGTTTTGTTTCTTATTTGACACTTATTTAAGTATTCCCATGTTGATCTCATTTTTAAACTTTTGCATAGGAAATATTGAACTTTTTACTCTCCTACACATTTTTAACAGCTGTTGGCATTTCCTTTGCATAATAAGCTTTTACNGAGTATTCCCATGTTGATCTCATTTTTAAACTTTTGCATAGGAAATATTGAACTTTTTACTCTCCTACACATCTTTAACAGCTGTTGGCATTTCCTTTGCATAATAAGCTTTTACCATTAAACACGTGACGAGCTTTTAAAAAATGATGCATTCAATTGCGTGAATTAAAGTAATATCAGCGTGACCCCGACCAGTTGCAGTATCCAAAGCCTCCTTAAATGTTAATGCAGCAGTAAAAATTTGCTATAACATATTTGACATATAACACTGAATGAGGCCAGTTTGTATAATGGGTACTTTTTCACTTTTAAGTCGTCAGATGTGTCTATATGGTTAAGATTTTAGTCATGGAAGTCATTTCTCATCTTCCAAGTGATTTTAATTTAAGCATACAATCAGCTTAGTATTCATCTAAAATGTTAATAGGTTGTTTAAAAGCGTCACAAACATCTGAATGCACAGCCAACAGACTTCCCATTCGTCAGCTTTAATTGATATGCAGGTTCTGTTCATGAGAACAATGAAGTCTATTTTAATTTGGGCTCCGGAGAGTCGCTCGGTGGCCAGGAGAGGGCATCTCAAGTCCTAAAAGGAGCACCAGTGAGCTCACTATAATCCTCCACCAACATCATTCCTGTTGCTATACAACTGATTTATTCTTGATGCCACGATCAACCGGTCTAATCCACAGAAGACTGCGCCTTTTCCCTCGGCTGTCCACATCTGAATAAGGATACGTTCAACTTATCGGGTTTGGACGACAGTTTTTTCCTCTCACGTTTCTTTACTTGATCGGTTTCCAGTCTCTTTTTCCTCCCACTTAACCTAGATTCAACAATTGGCGACTCAGTGTTTAAGACATATTTACTGCCGCCCCCAAACACGCACTTAACAATGTCATCCTCATGAGGCTACAAGCCTGAGTGCCTCTATCCATCTGTCCTATTTGTGAAGTGGTATTCTGTAATATGTAAAACCAAGCTCATGTTGTACGGTAACGTAGGAAACTACAGACATAGGTTGATGCACACCTTCTGGAGCTACTCACATCTCCGACAGGTGTGAGGCTGTGCGCAAAAGGGGATCTGGCCGCAACGGAGCGTGCGTATATTTTCCGTGTAGACGGGCGTCCTGGGTGCGTGTCCAACTATTTGGACAAAACGCCGAGTGCGTCTATGTGGACCTGGGACGCATGCAACAGAGAGCCCTAAACATGAGGAGGAGCCGACACCGCGCAAATATGGGTATGTTCACTGTTCTGCAAGGTACTCTTAGCCACCTTTAATGCGCAAAGTCTTTAGTCGTTTTCCTAATTATAATTCACTAAAAGCTAATGCTGCTGGTGTCTTTGCCCCCTGCGGCTCATGAATGATGACTGCAGGCTGGGGGATCTGGCGGAGGTTTATCTTTTCCGTGTCTCAACATGACTTTGACTGTGATAATGCATGTAAGTGTGTCTAGATGTGTCATTAACACAGGGATGCAAATGCAGTAGGTTGTATGTTAAAGAAACCCCCTGTTAATACATGTCTCAGAAAACAGTAGGGGTTAAAAAGGTTTGCTTCTTTTCTGCAGTTTAATTTCCATTCAATTTTATTCTGTTTTATCCTGTCAAGTCAAGTGTATATTCATTCTGTTTTGTCTGTTTTTTCTGCTCTCAAGTCTTTCACTTCTCTATGTGTCTGCAGGACTTCCTGTGCTTTTCAGATGGCTTGTATTCACAGTGGTAGTGCCTGCCTGGCTGCTTGCTGCTCCAAGCAACATCCGTGAGCGTCCCTGCCCCCAGAGCTGTAGATGTGATGGGAAAATAATATACTGCGAATCAAATGCCTTCCGTGACGTGCCAAACAATGTGTCTGTTGGCACACAGGGCCTTTCTTTGCGATACAACAGCTTGGTGAACCTTAGAGCCCATCAGTTTGCAGGCCTGAGTCAACTAGTGTGGCTCTACCTCGACCACAATTACATTAATGCTGTGGACGGCCAGGCTTTCCACGGGATACGGAGGCTGAAAGAACTGATTCTCAGCTCAAATAAAATCACACTGCTAAAAAACAACACTTTCCACGATGTCCCAAATTTACGCAATCTTGACCTTTCTTACAATAAACTGCAGGTTCTCCAGCCTAATCAGTTCCTGGGTTTACGTAAACTACTGAGTTTACACTTGAGGTCAAACTCTTTAAAAACTGTCCCAATGCGAATTTTCCTTGACTGTCGCAACTTGGAGTTTCTTGATATTGGCTACAACAGGCTACGGAGCCTCACAAGAAACGCCTTCGCAGGGCTCCTTAAACTCATCGAGCTACATTTGGAGCACAATCAGTTTTCAAAGATAAATTTTGCTCATTTCCCCCGCCTGACTAACCTGAGGGCGCTCTATTTGCAATGGAACCGTATCAAACTTCTAACGCAGGGTCTGCCGTGGATGTGGACGTCCTTGCAAAAGTTGGACCTGTCAGGAAATGAGCTACAGGTGTTGGATCCGAGTACGTTTCAATGCCTCCCAAATCTCCAGACTCTAAATCTGGACTCCAACAAACTCATCAATGTGTCACAGCAGACGGTGGAATCTTGGATCTCCCTCACCACCATCAGTTTGGCTGGTAATTTGTGGTACTGCAACCCCAACATATGTCCCCTTGTGGCCTGGCTGAAGGCCTTCAAGGGTAACAAAGAAACCACCATGATTTGTGCCGGCCCTAAGGAGGCACAAGGAGAGAAGGTGACCGATGTGGTGGAGACTTATAACATCTGTACGGCAACACCGTCCCCCATTCCCTCAACGACATCACCCCTCACTCCTGCATCTCATCCTGAGCGGCTTCCTTTTCCCACTCAGTCTGTGGTGGATAAGAAGCTGATTTGGAACAGGACAGCCTCCCCCACTCCTACCGAGGCCTCCCCCACCATCCCCTTGCCAGACACTGAGTATGTGTCCTTCCACAAGATCATAGCTGGTAGCGTGGCCCTCCTCTTATCTGTGGCTATAATTCTGCTGGTTATCTATGTCTCATGGAAGCGCTATCCCAGTAGTATCAAACAGCTTCAGCAGCGCTCTGCGGTTAAAAAGCGTCAGAAAAAGGCACGGGAGACAGAGCGCTCCTTTAATTCACCACTGCAAGAGTACTATGTGGACTACAAGCCCTCACACTCAGAAACTATGGATGTGCTGGTGAATGGGACAGGACCTTACACATACACCATCTCAGGCTCCAGGGAATGCGAGGTATGACCGTTGCCCTCCAAAAATCCATTTCCACTGCGAGGCATGAGAGGTAAATTTTCTAACAATCTGTGGTGTTGTTTGTTTTGGGGATAAGGAAGTAAAGGTCAATGCATGGTGACTTGTTTTTCAATATGCTGGGTTTGTTCAGTTCCATATGATTACCCAGCTGTTGTCCTGAATCATGCGGGTTTATTGCTAAAATATGATTCCCATTAGCTGAAACTTCACTCCTTCAGCTCCTTTTCCTGGGTCCCACTCACAAAGATAAAGTGCAAAACCTACATACAGTAAGATACATTAGACATAAAGTAGGTTCATCGTTCAGTCCTGACATAAAAAGAGCAAATTGATGAAGCTGTGTATCATCAGCCGGCCTGTTATTTATTCACAAATGACTTGCTGTCCAGAATGGGATGATAAAAATGTATTAGATCAAGTCACTGTGCAGGTGGTCCTCTTCTATCCTGTGCGTTTGCTACAACAGATGTCGTGGCAAATGCACCGTCATGTGAGTCGTGATATTTGTTTTCTACTGTATTAAACATGTAAATATTTACAATCATACCAGCTGATCATATATCCCATTCTCCTTTTTATGCCTCTAGCAAACGAGTACTTAATGTTTTACTCATTACTTTAATTCACAAAGTTCAAACAGCCACCGCGGGCTGAGGAACACTAATAAAGGCCCGCAGCCAAATAAAAGATAAATTATGCATTTGGACTCGATTTCTGTCTGGCTTTTGTGTACTAATGCACATCTTTGTTTTCAAACTGCATTATGCTATTTTTTTGTCTGTTTGATCTCAGAAACATCAACTTGTGTTGTCTGCACAAGCTGAAACTTCTGTCCAAAGAGTTCAAATTGAAATTCTCATCATAAAGCTGGACACGACTAACCCCAAAGCGTTGTACAGCACAGACAGATTGTGACAGAAAGCCTTGACAGAAATCAATTTACTCTTGCTTAATTAGGCACTTCTTTGCCTGTGATCTCTTTTTTCCCCTCTAATGTTAGCCATATGTCTTTCTTTGTCCAGCAGTTTTTTTTTTAATACTTGGCAGCATGGTTAAGTGTGATTAACAGGATGTGTTGTGCTGGGAAAATGTAGTGTCACTGGAATCTTAGCTGCACCTTTTGTCGGACTAACCAGACATGCCGCGGAGTACAGGAGACATCTTTCTCCTCCATTGTATCTGTCAGCGCAGCTCAGAGATGAAGTTTTATCTCACACTGCTACACAGCTCATTTCCTATATTCCGCATCGACCCTATAAATCATTTTATAATGTTTTAAGTCAAAAGCGGTGCTGTACTTGATTGTACTAGAGCTGTACTACTTAAATTCTTCCTGTGTCCTTTACTTAAGTCATTGGAGAGGATAGCACAAATATGTACCTTTGTTTTAGGTTAATGTCACATTCGATGAGGTACACAGGTAGCTAAATCAGCTCTTTGTCAGATTATCTGTGGCAGAGCATTTCTCAAATGCAAGGGAAGCTTGAGGTGAGATGACCAGCTTATCAATCTTGTAGCTTTCATGTGAGAATGTGGTGTGGGAGCATTAAATGGCAGACCTAATGGGGCTTCTGCTAGCTAGAATAACTAATAGCCCATCAGAGGTAAGGAGCCGAGACTTCCCTCAGCTTTGTTATTCCTTGCCCTCTACAGCTCAAGGGAGCAGCCCGAGTTGTTAAAAATGTAATGGGATTTTTTTTCTGTCGTCCCTGTGTGTTATGTTTCGTGCCAAACACTGCAATGCAAAGTAAGAACACAAAACAGCGGGAGGTTTCCTCAGACACAACCAGCTTTTTACGCACATTCAAGACTAGATTTACACTTTTGTTTTACTGCATTACTCAGTAACAGGAAAATATCTTCTTTTTTTATCAGAGAGTATGATGTTTATTGGTCGTGTAACTTGCATCAGAATTCAGTACAGGTTGCAGCACAAGAAGCGCATCATATGTAGTGATAGTGGCCAGGGCTGTTTGCATCACAATACAGGCAGTGCAGCACCATCTCTTCTGATATATGAGAAAGCTTTAGACTTTTATTGAATGGCACATAGTGGAGAGTGTCAAGGAAGATGAAAGTGAGAGAGATGGTGTATCCGAGGCTGCTCCAGGGTTCAAACCCACAGTCAAAACCATACTGTAAATGCCTCAACCCTTAGAGCCCCTTGCACATTATTTTAGTTATCCCAGATAGCGAGCACTTAAGCTATTAGCTGTAGTTTCAATTAGGAGAAAGAGCTTTGTAATTGAAGCCTGTTATCTTCTGCACATGCCCAGACCAACAGACTTGGAGTTAATTTGTTTCTGTAGATTTCCTCCAGCACAGTTCAGCAGGTTAGCCTCATCACTGCAAACTGAGCTCAAGTGTGAATTTTGATGAACACTTTGAACTGCGCAGTTTCATGGTCTTCCTGTGGCATATTACTTAAAAAAAAATCTCTTGTTTGTATGCCATCTACTTTTGTGCTCCCAGAACAGATGCAGTAGTTGTCGTCTACCCACAGATCACCCCCTGTAAAGTTAGTTGAGAAGAATATGGTGGAAATCTCACTGTCACAGCCAAAGGCGATTCTTGAATTGAGCAGAATTTGCAAGCATTAACAAGGTGAGATCCTGCTCACGGATAATTAAAGTGGGCTGTGAGAGGGCAGATGAGGAGAAAGGATGGTGCGCCACAGCTAGTGCAGCTCTGACTGATGCAAATTCCATATAAAGACTGCAGTATGCACTCTTTACTTTTACTAAAAAATAATTACTATTTTCAACTTAACTAATTTTCCAGGCGGAGAGGGTCAGAAGAAATGTGGTGTTAACACTCCAATGTATAACCTAGTTTTTGAAGTAATAATTTACACCAGAACAAGCCTTAATCATCCATTAAGTTGTTTTCAGTTTTTACTGCATTTGCATGCAATATGTGGCTCACTGTGTCCCCCTCCTGGTTATATTAAAAATGAATGGCTCCTATGGATCTAATCAGTGTTTGCTTTGCACAAATCTTGAAGCTGTGGGTACATTTTATTTAGCAAATATTATTGTTAGGTATTTAAGCACCATAATATGAGCCCTAGCTGTCTTTAAAATGTCAGGAATAAGAAACAAAGATGATCAGCAATCAGAATATACCGACTCAACTTGCCAAGATGGCAGCTTGTGCTTCATCTGTGTGTAAATCCACAGAAGGCAGGCTCCCACCATGTGAAGGGAACTTGACAGTATTCAATATTTGCTGTTGGCTTGCCAAGTAAAGGTTAGCCACATGAGAAGAATAGCCTTTAAATAAAGGATGTCTTTTTTTCATAGCCATGAGACAGCACTTATTGGTGAAAGTTTTCAATTTCATTAATATTAATGACAATGCAACAACATACTACTGTGTCTCTAGTCAGAAAAAAGACAAATGACATCATTTGCATTTTTAGTTATCCATAAAAAAATTAGCTCCTGCCATTAATTCTAATTTTGCTTGGTCGTCTTGTTTGGTGGCATCTAACAGAGTGTCCAAAGTGAACACCAGAAATTACTGTAACTGCAAGCGAGACTTACTGGCAATGATCCATGAATCTACAGAAGTAGACCACTTATATCATACCTGATAATTTTGTGAAAAATGGGCTTTAGTCAAACTCAACTGCAGGAAAATGCAGAAAGAAACAGCCTTTTAAGTGAATTGGCTAATACTTAACTCTCATCTGCCTGAGCTCTTTGTAATGGCTGTTACACAACATCATTTTTCAGTGTCATGCATCACTTGTCATTCTTTTAGTGGTGATAAAAAAATGCACATACTGTGTGTTTCCGTGTATGATCAAGCACATGACTAGCTCAAGGTTTTTTCTTACACTGGGCATGGGATTCAAGAAAACACATGTATGTAGCTATGGAAATGTGTGTGTTTTTTCTCTCTTGTGGTAATTTAAATTCATATTCATGCTGCAGACAAGCCAAATCAATTGCTCATCATAGCAACAGGTCCTATGTTATGTAATTCAAATTTTGGCTGTTTCTTGCTTTTCTGTCAGTCATAAATACAGCAAACCTACATGGAAATTTTTACCAACTCAACACAGCCTCCAGTTATGTTAAAGACAGACTAAAAGTCTGAGGTGTCGCTGACACACACTGCTCATAGCTGCATTCATACTGTGGACTCCCCCTCATTCTGCGATTTCAAGCTGAGTTTAAACATGGCAGTGGGATTCATTAGCACAAATGCACATAATCATACCTCAGACCTATCTTTGGTGGTAAGCACCTCTCAGGCTGCTTTGTGCGTGGGGTGAGATCTCCCCCAAACAAATACACTCTAAGATATGTATGATTCAGACTTTTGACAGATGTTCCTCTTGGAGGTGTGATGTCTGCTCTGGTGAGGAGGTGGAATACATTTAACAAACTTAATAGTGAGTAGAGGCACACAAGATCTCTGTACTATAATAGCCTGTAATCTAAAATGAATACTGGTATTCACCCATTCCATCATAATTCATATCAGCATCTCTCCTTTTATCCTATTGATGTTTTCATGATTTTATTATCCTCATTATAATTTACTAATAGTACATGGCCCAGCCTGCTAATAGCTTAATCTGGCACAGGTGGAAAATATGATGCTGTCCTCCACGCTTCGACTCAGACGATATTGAATTTCACTCTGGGTTAGATGTACTTATTTACAGAACATACACAATGAAGTGCTGCTTGTGTCTTGATCGTTTGATCATTGCAGACGTTCACAAGAGTCAGACAAGTGATAGTCACAGGTAGATCACTAAAAAAAACAGTTTATAGCTTAGGAAAAAGAAATGAAAGTCATTGCTTCGTTAACCTTCAAACCTCGGTTTTAAATTGAGGTCAGCACTGATTGACAACATCATTAACTCCGATATGCACTTGATATTGCGCGATAACCTAGTCCTTCACTTAAGACTTGAGATCAAATTAGCTTGTCTGTTATAAACAAATCAGATGAGTCAGCCCAAGTTAGGACTACTCTGTGTAAAAGTATGTAACAAGGAAGAGCAGAGACTAATTTATGAAATGAAATTAAAAAACATTTTCTGCCAATTTGGGTAGAAAGAGGGGGTGACCACAGAGATAAATCCAAATGATTCATCCTCTCACATCACACAATCTCCAGTGGCCTTCCACTCCTGCAGCCACACATAAGCCATGATGAATATTTAATGTGATGTTAAATTTCTCTTTTGGGTCTTCAAGGCCAGTTTGGCCAGGAAATGGAAAATCAGCTGAAACCAATTTTGTGCAAATTTAACCTATCTTTTTTAAATAGAACCTCCCTCTGATAGTGAAAATATGATACTCCAGGCAGTAAAAACAATTGATTTCAATAATCAGCTGGATGAAAAAAAATCCTCTAAATTAAACATCAAGAAGCATCATTTGTAATTCCCCTGCAGAAAAGAACATATAATCATTTTTGGATCTGACGCCACATCTATCAGCAGGACAGATCATGTGTCTGTGCTTTCCAAAACTGTTACAAATCACTTTTATGATTTCACACAGCTATTGTTAAAGATCCCCTCCAGACATGCACTGTATTAAAACATATAAAAAGTGCTCAGTTTGGAATAATAATGTGTGTCTGATAGTTTTTTCTCCAACTAAAAAAGTATAATTACAGCTTTAAAAGCCTTAAAGTGGCATTTACTCCTTTTTTCTCATTAACAATTCAAGAGGGATGTATGAATATGTAAATATATTTCATTTTAAAAGTTCATCACTCTTGTGGAAGTTGAATATTAGACTACGATTGGCTTCCAAACTTGTTGTGAGGTCACAATAGACTCACCTTTTAAATTCAGATTTTCAGTGAGCACACTTTAAGCAGATGAATAAGGAAACAGCTTTCTAGTGTCAAACTCTCTACGTACATGTTTCTGCACAGTGAATCTCAAAAGTCAAACAAGAGGGAAAATATATTTTTGTGTGAGCTTTTAGATTTGGTTTACTGTATGTACCAAATAGATTGGGTTACACCATGGTTTGTGTTAAAAGAACTACCTAAAGTCAGAAAGTCTAAAATATCAATTTCCAGTTTTATTTGAGCAGCTAATACAGATAACCTAAAGCAGCTACATCCTAAAACAATTTAAATGCTCTGCTCTTGGGAGATGTACCCCGCTTCTCATGACTGATTTTGTTATTTGTAGATGTCTCATCCACTGCGACATTTCCAGTTGGCTATAACTTCAGGGGTGAACATCTAGTTTTGGTGTCAGACACTCTGAAAGATTGGCTCACAATTTTACACCGGCATTCGACAATCCATCATAAGGGAGAAATGCATTATAGAAGAGGCAGAGAAACCAATTTCTTCTCTGACAGCCGCCTCAATAGACCACAATGCAATGCAGCTACATGATAGTCAGTGGTTTGAATGAGGGGTCTGACTTTACTCCTACTATATGCCATCACTGTCACTGTATATAGTGTCTCTTTAAGGCAACATGTAGAGCTGAATGCAACAAGCTGGCTCTTCACTCTTCTATTGAAAGGCATTCATGGAAATGCTCAGAATCACTAACTGGAGTCGAAGCAGGTGTGGCGAGTTGAGGGAAGTTGGGTACCCAAAAAATTATTTATATCACCTCATTGCTAAATCACTCCTGGCATGCACTGAGCATCACAGATTGATGATACATAACAGTGTAAGTGTAACCAAGGGTGGATTTTTCTATTAAGTCTTCCATCTGAGTTTGAGCTAAAGAACACAGGAGCAGTTTCAGTTCTCTGGGAGTTCAGAGGAGTGTTTTCCTTGAAAAAAATGTGTTTGCTGAAATCTGTAAATTTCGAATAACTTGTGAAAAAATCTGAATCCCATATCGAGTTTCTTATTATTATGGTATATCTATCAATCAGTAATCACATGCCCTGGATTACCTCAGTTTAAGCCTCCACTCGCTCAATCAGTGATACTTCTGCTTTAATGGGATTTGACAGCTTATCTACAGAACCACTTTATGAAAAGTCGGGCACCGCAGACAGAATGAATAATATAACATGAAAATATTAGACATAACATTTTATGCTGTTTCATGGCCACAGCAGCCACGTTAATTTTTCAACTCAGCTCAAAGCAGTTACTGCCTATTTAGCCCTTCATTTTATTATGATTCATTTAATTGGGGTTATTAAGTTAATGTGACTGAGATGCTGCTAGTCCTGCTTACTGTGCCATATTCATTCTCTGCAACAGAACTTTACAGGGATATTTACAAGAAAATGAACTGTTGATTCGGCATATCACATGTGTCCCACTCACACAGCGGGTGGGCGAATATTTGTATCCCCACCCTGCTCTGCATAAAGTCTCAGACACCACAGTACAGTTTCCTTTATGTTTCTCCACTGGGAAGGATTCTGATGTAATATTTCAGTCAACCTCAAGAATAGTTTTGTGATTTCCCCAGAAATTAAAACCCCTTCATCATGTTGATACAGTGTCTCAGCCTGTCTGATGGGACAAAATGGTAAGTCAGTCAGCACAAACTGAGAATGATGCAGCATCTCTGCCAGTTTCTCCTCCAGTTATTGTCAAATCCCTGATAGGCATTTGTATGTGTGTGTGGGAGGAGATTTCCCCAAAATAAACATAACTCATAAGACATTTCTGTTACGGACTGGTGGTGATGGTGTTCCTTTTACTTTTGCGTGAACTATATAGATACTGCTGAAACATAAACATTCATACTAACACACTCACAATGACAATGTTAGCATGGCCACCAACATTGAGAGTACAGTAGACTAGGTCAGTTTTCTGGGGTCGTAGGTTAAAGGCCCTCTAACCTTTCATTAATCTGCTTTATATAGCATTTGTGAGTCACATAAAAGCCTTTCTTTATCTTCTAGATTTTCCTTGACATATTAGTCAAAAAAAATTTACCTACAATGCAAAGAGTGGTTTAGCCTGTGGCACTACTGTAAGAGCAAAAGCTCAACATCTAGTGTCTCCATCCTTCGTTAAACTTTCAATATAACATCTGTTGTGGCATGAGCAGGACAGACGGTGGGCCTCTACTGAGGTATAATGTTCACCATGTTATTCATGTTCCCACACCATCTCAGTTTAGTCTATGCACAGTAACACAGCAACATTAGTTAATTAGCACTAAACACAAAGTACAGCTGAGCTGAGGCTGAAGGAGATGTCATTAGTCTTGAGCTGCAACGATTTAATTGAGTAGTCAATCAAGAGACCTTTATCACAGACTATTTTGATAATCGATTATTCGCTTTGAGTAAATGGACTGCATTTGTATGGCGCCTCTCTAGTCTTCTGACCACTCAAAAGGCTTTTACACTACTAGCTACATTCACCCATTTAAATACATTCATATGCTGATGGCAGACTGCCATGCAAGGTTCCTGCTCAAGAGGGTCTAATGCATTCACCAACATATTTATACACCAATGCCACAAACATCAGTAACAGTTTTGAGGTTTGTTATCTTGCCTAAGGATTGGAGAAGCCGGTAATCAAACCACTAATTTTCCGATTACTGGACGACCTGCTCTACCTTCTGAGTAACAGCTGGGTTATTTTTAAAGAAACATTATTGTGTGTCATCAGGGACAGAAAAAAAAATCAATATGTGAACATTATTAGGTCTTGAACTCTTGGAAGTCATTTTGTAGCTCAAACAACTAATCGATTTATTGAAAAAAATAATAAACCCATTAATCGGTAATGATAATCATTATTCGTAGCCCTACATCAGTTTTGCAAGTATCCCGGACAAATGAAAATTTTGACCTGCTATATGAAAAGTCAGTGGATACAGATGTAACAATCAATCGAGTGGATGTTGAGAGGCAACTGATGGCACTAGTGGAAAAGTCAGTGAGATCAAGTAGGCCTCATTTGGTGGAGAACATGAATGCCTGTGAAATTTCATGGCAATCCAAACTAACCCATCTGCACTTGCAAAGCTCAGTAACAAAACCAAACTGTGACTCGCAATTATGTCCTTGTCAAATCCAGACCCACCCTTGCCCAAAAATATAAACAAAGTGCTTTAATTTTACTTGTGCAATCATAAACTATGCCTCTGCAAGATGGGAGGTATTCATGCATGTCGGTGCGTACACACACTACAATAAATGCATATCAGCGTTTTAATGACTGCACACTTGTATGTCTACAAGTCATTTCCATTTCTGACTTCTCTTTTTTGTTCTCATCTGCTACCCAGCCACATTTAGTTCATTTTATTTTTCTTTTTGCTTTAACCTCTTACACAACCTTTATGTGCATTAACTGACCCTGACCAGGACTCATGCCCAAAACAACATGTTGTTCATGTCAGTCTGGACTAAAGTGATTGACCAGTAGGTACACAGGCAGACAGGCAATGACAGCTCTAGTACTCTGCAGCTATAGCAGTGATAAAAAAACAAAAAAACTGCCCAATTCCCCAAAGACACCAACTAACTTCTAAATCTTATTGTTGAATTTTTAATCATTCCAAGAGCTTTTCCAGCAATCTGAGCAAATTGACTCAAGGAATGAAATGCTGCCAGTGTCACACATCATTTCTGTGTGAAAATGACAATAAGCGTTGTAGAAATGTTTGAGTGTTTGCCGGCGTATAATTTGTCGTGACATGTATTGTGCACAGGTGCGGGGAGAGGCGGTATTCATCTCTCTGTTTTCACTCTGGGTGTCAATGTATCCTTTTTAAATCAGACAAATAGGTCAGCCCTTTGTTCCGGCAGAATATTTTTCACTTGCTGGATCTGAAAGGCATGTAATACACTCTGATCAGCGGGGGGTCTCAGTGCTTAAAATTTAAAACGATTTTGGGATTTAAGTGAGCAGACGTGAGGCAATATATTGCTTAAATTTTCACTCCACACTCAAAAAAAAAAAGGATACTAGATTTGGTCATTCACATAAAAGAAAAACAAAACTATCTGCAGAATGTAGGGCAGATCATCCTGTCAGGATTATATGTGCCTTCGACTGAGCAAAATTTATACATACCTTTGCTGAGGTCAGGTTGTTTTCCCTTCAACTCTCTATCCCCCAGGTATCCCTACTCCATGTTTGTGTGCAGTGTTTTTTCCTTCACCCAGTGTCCTCTAGCCATGTTTTGTCAGGTAAAAAATAAACAGGTAAACAAACCACGTAACCTGTAGACAGCACACAAACACAGAAAAATGCAACTAGCTATTAGTAGAATATGAAATTTGGTGATTTTCTTAACACTCTTAATGTTCAGCAAGAATGCATTTATGAAACTGTAAGCACAGGGCATTGAGCAGGAAATCATCGCAAGGGACTCAGGAAATAAATACACAAGAGAGCGGCAGAATTAGCTAATTTTCTTGGAGATGAGCTCATTATTTCTCCTGACATTATTCTGCAATCAAATTAACGTGAGAATTACATATTGATGTAAAAATTCTATTTTGGTTTTAATGTTGGTAGATTACATTGAGAATATTGAGAGCATGAAACTAGGTGCTAAGGTGAAGTCATTATTTATCCATGTCCTCCATTTTTTTTCCTTTCCATTAATAAATAATGCAATTAATACAACCAATTAAGTTGTGTCAAATTAGTCACACTTATAACAGAGTAGTCGAAGGACATTATTATTTATACTTTCCAAAAATGAA
>JANJYP010202729.1:0-10737 GCA_024605115.1 Rastrelliger brachysoma
CACACACACATTTTTAAGACACTACGGTAAACTAGTCACCCCCTCTCTAACGTCTCAGCTTCAGTGACAAATAACAGTCTTTAGAAATTCATCAGTTAAGCGTGAAATGTGTTCTCAGTGCAGTTGCAACCAGGTGAAGTTTAAAGTTCCACTTTGATGCTTTTCCACCTGGCTCCACATTTTTTTTAGTTTTTCCCCATTACATGAATCCATCAGTGTCAGAGTAAGTATATGTGCATAGCATTTCATTTGTGGGATAACAGAATAATGTATGTGTGATACAGCTGCTTCTATGCATGTGTGTGTGGGTATGATTTCAGTCCTTACCACCACTGCTGTAAGTAGTTGCAGCAGTAAATAACTACAGTAAGTAGTTAGGTTGTATTACAGTGTAAAACCCCAGGATGACAATTACAACACAACTCTGAACTCACAGAGGAACAGAACTGGAGATTCGTGATAAAGTTTTGGTGAAATAAACAAGTTTCACCTTATTTAGAGGCTGCACTGCTGTGGCCTTTACCGCTCTGATTATATGGATATACACAGATTTCAAATGGATTAAATAGTGTTAGATAGACTCCAAATTACACCAAACTTTTTGGGGTGAGTATATACAGTAACCGTATTTAACTACAAATAAGATCCAGGTTGCAAAAAATGGAAATTACCCTTCAAGGTTAGGAATAGGGTTTGGATTAGGTTAAGTTTCAAGCTAATGTATGTCAAAGTGACATAGGTAAACTTAGGGTTAGTGTGTGTGTGTGTGTGTGTGTGTGTGTGTGCGTGCGTGCGTGTGTGTGTGTGTGTTAAGATCCTCTTTCTGTTGAAGTGAATTTTGTAACATTTGGCAGTAAATTTTATTTTAGTCAATACCAGCAGTCATAGTGTGCAATGTAAAAGGTAATAGTGTATATTGAGAATGTGTGTGTGTGTGTGTGTGTGTTTTGCTAGAAATCTGGCCTTCAGATTACATTAAAGGGTAAGGGTTAGGTTAGGTTAAGTTAGGTTAGGTTTCCCAAGATCATGACATCACAAAATCATGTCATATCCATTTTGTCAGGCTTCAAGTTTTGCAATTGTATCTGTCACTGTGTCACTAGTGTTTTGGACCAATCAGCGTTCTGTGACAATTCTTGTATCATCTTGCCATTTTGTGATCTTGCAATCCAACTGTTGTGCAAGGTAAGGTGATAATAGATGGTGATAAACAGAAGGTTAATTTATACATTAAAAAAAAGATGATGCCACCCATTGGTATATGGACTCTCATTCTGAAGCTTCAAGTTCAGAATTTTGACTGTGACCATCTTTTGTGAAGCCAGAAGGGATGAGAGGAGACCATATTTGGGTGAAACTGACAATAGTTGGTGATTTGGTCAGCATGGTGCATTTACAATCTATGGTTAGCTGTGATAATGCTAATGCTAATATTTGCAAGAAAAAGCAGGCTTAAGAGCCATCTGAGTGTTTTTAGTACAACCAAAATTGAATTAAATTTAAATTTTATGGGTCTATTATTTATGAAATTAGCATCATGCTGGATTGAAGAATATTGGATATTAGAGAACAATGACACCATAGTCTTTAGGGAGGCAATAAGTCAAGTGAGAAGTCAGGTTATTTTCCATTTCTTTACAGCTCATTTTTGGATTTGTCCCCTGATGGCCATTAGAGGAAATATAGGTTTAAGGCACTTGTGCATTAGCATTAACCTCACTTTTCACAACCAGAACTACCTGCTTGAGTTCATCCAATCACCTGCCAGGTATTTTTTAAAAATGCCCTTTCCCAAACACTTTCCAAGGACGACTTCTCAGATGGTTCTGTGTAACAAACCATCTGGGGTGTCAGGTTAGCCTTCAGGCTCTCTGTCTTGCAATGCTGAGGAATAAAGCAAAAGAAGATGACAGCAAAAAGGATGAGGTAGGCAGTAAAGAGACATAGGAGGAGAGATCACGCTGACTGACATACAGCCTACGGGATGTTGACAATGATCATAGAGAACACTTGAGGGAAAAAAAGGATTTCACAGTCAAAGTCAAGGTCATGTGTATGAATGAGATAGATTCTGTTGGTGATGCAAAGCACAAGAAACACTACAGAAGAGCAACCTTTGCTGCCATCACACCCCTGTTCTCTGCCTCTAATAACGTGGAAAAATATGTATACTTACTCATTAACATAATGATCACATCTGTTTTTTATTAAACCTATTAGCATTTCATAGGACAAGGTTAACAAACACAAGGCAAGGTTGAGGATTACATGCACATCAATCACTTTAATTTATAATGTAATGTATGTCCTGTTTCTATTGTCCAGTGTTATGAACTCAAATGTTTTCATGTCAAAATGAAGAATCTGAATTTCTTCCAGGTGTTTAGGTTTAAACTCGCTTCTCTAAACTTAAAAGATTTACCATCAGTATTTGCACCAACAACACATTACTCAAATCTCTCCTATTGCCCCGACAAGCAAAAGGGTTTAAGATGTATTTGGACATGTCAGTTGATATACACTTTCATTATTAAAACACACCTACTATAAAATCAAAAAATTCTCATCAATCATTATTTATGGTGTCATGGCTCCCATGATCACAGCAATGTTTTCTAGTGTTTTTTGAAGTCTTCCTTGAAATGTTCTCTTGAAGACAGTTTCTCACCCTTTTCTGCAGTTTAACCCACACATGCATCCTACCACCATTCTATTTTCTGCTAAATGAAGCTAGAGAAGAGGTCTAAGTGCATCGACGTGTTCATTGGTCCATGTCACCTGACAAAATTCAGGTGCAACTATAAAGAGTCATGTTATTATTTTTCAGGAAAACAACATAATACTTTGCGATGACACCTGATGTGTTTAAGGTGGAATAAATGAGCTATTTCATATTTTATGTCCTCATTGTTTTCCTTACTCTCTTTGCATTATAAACATTTTATCTACTTTGCTTGATTAAAAAAAACTCCTCACAATGGAGCCATTTTCATTTTGTGATTAATGACGGAACTGCATTAATCTGTCCCTCAAGTCTGACTCACAAAAATACAAAAATATCAATAAGAAAAGTAATTAATTCAGAAAATTCTCTACAGCGCTCACATGTGTCACACTGATTTCTACCATGAAAGATTACTTCCATTCAGAGACTCCCATTCAGATACAGTGGTTCTTATGTCTTCCCCAACTATTTATAATAGCCATTTTTACACCTCGCTGAGCTCCAGGCAAAATTATGATAGCGCAGTCTTGAAAACTATTGATGTTGCTGTCTATTTAATCGGCTAGATGAATTAATCCATTTGGAATGAGAAAAAGAGAAAGAAGAAGAGAAGACAGGACAGAGTAATAGCTTGGCAGAGGACCCGGTGGACGAGGTGATGGCATGGAATACACATTTGTCACATGAGGCCTCAAAAGGATTGGACCAAGCTTGTTTCTGTGTGTATATTTATGTGAAATGTCATTATGTATTAGTGTGCCTGTGTCCTGGTGTGTGCCAGCTATATAAGAATAGGGTGTGTTTTTGCAAGCCCATTTATTAGCCACAGAGTGATAACGCTATTGTCTGAAGCTGGTATTATAGAGAGCGGCCACAGCAGACGCTGACTGGCAAAACATGACAGATAGTTTTTCTGGAAGAAAAAAAGGAGAGATGCCGGGCAGAGAAAGGTTGGTGCATCGTTAGAAGCCATTGGCTGTTTGCTTGCTGTGTGTGTGTGTATGTGTGTGTGTGTGTGTGTGTGTGTGTGACATCCTAGTCCTCCTGTGGTCATCATTCAATGCACCACACCTGGAGTATAAGAGCCCGTCTGCTGTGGCCAAATGATCCTGCCAGAGGGGTGGAGGGACACAGGAATGGAGAGAGATAAAAGGAGAGAGAGGGAGGGAGTGGGGAAATCAAGGATTTAGGTGTGAGAGGATGGGGGATGCAAACAGTGCCAGGAAAGGACGATGATTAGGTGAGACCACATAGATGTGTGTTTCTAAAAGCGAAAATGAAAGCGTAAAATTATTGGAAGGAGATTGGAAAAAGAGAGAGGGAAGGAAGGATGAGAGGCAGTAGATGGATGGAGAGGTGGGGAGATAGATTCGTGTTAATTTGAGGTGCAGGGACAGCTGACAGAGAGGAGCCACTTTCCTAGATGAGGGAATTAAAATTAAAAAGAAAATAAAGAGAAAAAAAGAAGTGTTAGAAAAAAGAAAAAAAAAACAGAATGGAGGAGAGAATGAAACCAAGTCTCATTGTGTTACTATTTAGTCTTTAACATTTTCACTCTGCTTCATCTCACTCTGGCTACAGTCACAATTTATGATATGAGAGCACTTCTTTGGAGGTACTCTGGAATTAAATTGATAAAACTTGGATCCAAGGACACATCCCACCCCCACCACCTTTCATCCACACCCTCCCTCAAACTCACTCAGTACTCACTCAAAGCACCTTTTAAATCATGTAGCTGGCACAGACAGACTTGTGCGGTGTGTGATTAATCTGTAATATGGGGCCCATGAGGAGCCCAGGTTCTTAACTTGAGGAACACTGACTTTGCTGATGGGAAACACATAATTAGATTTTATACATAATTACACTTACTCATAAATGCAAAAAAAAAAAAAAAAAAAAAATTGAAGTAGCTGATCACATACAAGTGCAATGACACACTGTGCTAGACCAAATTCTTTTTTTTTTTTTTTTTTATTTCCCTCCCCATTTGGACCAAAAAGGGGCATCCCTAGAGGTG
Organism: Rastrelliger brachysoma; assembly: GCA_024605115.1. Classification (NCBI taxonomy): domain Eukaryota; kingdom Metazoa; phylum Chordata; class Actinopteri; order Scombriformes; family Scombridae; genus Rastrelliger; species Rastrelliger brachysoma. The sequence goes on from JANJYP010202729.1 coordinate 4,749, forward strand.
TGCTGCTAGTGGGCTAAAATTATTTTAGAGTAAAACAGATCTCACCCTTGAGGAGCAAACTGTTTTCATGAGTTTTATGAGTGTTATGAATCCACACCACCAGAGCACAAGGCAAATGTATTTACCCAGTTTCCACCTCAATCACAGAACAAAACACAATTTCTACACTTTAAAAAATTATAGAAGATCAAACTGAAGAATTTATGAAAAGCAACATTTCTCCACTTTTCATAATATGTACACTGTAACATTCATACACTACATTTGACTGCTTATTAATTACATCATCTTTATATGAAACATTCAGTAGCTACTTGAGATGCAAAGAGACACCTGCCCATTGAGGCACAGCGACTGATCTCATCTTATCTCACCTGAATAGTGAATGGCATGATGATGAATTGAAAGAAATGGTAGCTGGCAGCTCCCAGATCAGTGAGAGAGAGAGTGTTCCTCCCAGAAAGTAGAAACTAACTTGCGGCATGGCACAAGATGTTACCTTGACGGGAGAAAAAGGGGTGAGGGGGTGAGGAACGGAGAGGAGCTGTGATGCCACAGGAGAAAAGATAAAAAGGAGAGGAGGGAAGGCAAAATGTGAAAAATCCACCAGGAGGAGAGAGTTGATGGGAAAGTGAGGGAAGGATAAAAGGCAAAAAAAAAAAAAAAGTCATAGTTTGAAGTGCACATTTCTTCCAGCTAAGAGGAAGGTTCAGTTACAGGATTTTTTTAAAAGGGCCATTAACAATTTGGTCCCTAATTAGTTTAATCAAACTGTCATCACAGCAGAATCACCACCACTCATGTTAACATGTGCCTGTTATCATGTCCTCTTTCACCCCAAACCTCCTCTTTCTCTTGTCTCATCTCTCCCGTCTCCTCTCTCCAGCATCACATGCCTTTCCTAATTACTCTCCCTGTCTGTCTCCTTGTCTCCTTCCCTGTTCCACCTTCCCCCACGTCCCTGCTCCTCTCCTCACCTGCCTCACCTGTCACCTCCGATTCCACATAAGGACATTTTATTGGCAGGCCTGGTTCAACAACTACTACAACTGAGTCCTCTGTGAGCAAGGGTGTGTTTCTGTCTCTGTGGGAATGTATGTGTGTGCGTGTGTGTGTGTGTGTGTGTGTGTGTGTGTGTGTGTGTGTGTGTGTGTGTGTGTGTGTGATGTGATTTGAGAGCACAGGGCGAAGAGAGGAAAAATGTATGTGACCTGATGTGTGACATGTGTCCTAACTCCTGGCAGCTTCTATTAATGTTGCCAAGCAGTCAGGGATGACGAGTGAAGCATTATTGAATGAATGATGAACTGAAGCCATAGCAAAGGGACGAGGGGATCAGAGGAAATCGCTCTTTTTCAAACACAACTCCCTCTGCTCCTCTCTCTCTCTCTCTCTCTCTCTCTCTCTCTCTCTCTCTCTCTCTCTCTCTCTCTCTCTCTCTCTCTCTCTTCCTCCCCTCTTTCTGTCATGCACTCCCTTTGTTTCTCTTTCCCTCTCTCTTCTGCCTCATCATCTCTCTATGCACTTCATCCGTTTGTTTTGCGAGATGATAGAAGTAAAGAGGCTTTGGTGTGCTGTGGAGTATGTATAAAGAACTGTACACCCTGCAGCTCTCTGTGTACTACACACACGCTGACATGTAGTGAAGTTTTGATGCACACCGGTAACTCCATTGGGTGCAGCAGCTACTGTACCCTTCAGGTGGTAACAACAAAGGTCAAAGTATTGATCATTATTCCCTTCATGATTTCTGTGAGTTTCATTCGTGCTTTCGTTCTTTCGCGCTGTCTTTCTAACACACACACGCACACGCACACGCACACACACACACACACACACACACACACACACACACACACACACACACACACACANGCACAAACACACTTGTCGGTCAGAGGAAGAAGTGTGATGTTACAGAATAGCTCCTATGTTATCATTGCACTTCAGGCTATACAATACAATAATGAATTCCAATACTGGTTCACTGTTCAGCCTACACATAAGAGATGCAGTGCACACACACATCATTAACAAATCCCACTCACATGTATGAAGGCAATGTTCGTCTTCTTCACACACATGTACAAATGCCTGTGATTTGGAATGCATACAGTATGCATACAACATACATAATGTAATGCAACCCTGCAGCTGATGGAAGAGGTAATACACATTAACACTGCAGGTCATAACAGGAACAAAGTCACTTGATGGTCATTTCTGTTATTTGCGTGTTTGCAGTGTAGCAGGTCAGGGAGGTTAATGTAAAGATGTGATCATTGACTTATTGTGATGAAAGTGAGGAGTGTGTATGTGTGTAGTGAAAGAGAGATGAACAAGACAAAGGGTGTGCCAGCAGCAGACAAAGTCACATTTTGAGGACGCTGTTAAATCCACAGCAAGCTATGCATGAAAGCATGAGAGAAGAAACTAAAGCTGAAATTGAATCCTGGGGCTAGCGGATGGTCTTTTTTTCCCACAGAGGAGCTCTGACACAACAGTTTTCTAAAACATCTTCTCCTCTCTGCTCTTCTCTTCTTCATCACTCTCTTCTTTCTTTTCTCTTTTCTTCCATAGCATTTAATATTTCAATCACATCATAGCTGATCGTAATATTTCAGCTGCCCATTCACCAACTTAAACTTCACATTAGTTTAAAACATTTATCATATCAATACCAACCACTTTGTATAGCTGCACTCATTAACATTATCCTAATGTTTCATATTAACATATTTGCCAAGTGATATTCAAAAATCCCAGGTGAGTCTGTTTCTATGTTCTTTAATCAAATCTTTTATGTATTTCTGCCGAGGGAACAGTCAGAGCAAGCTGTTCTTTGAATGATTCATTACATCTGTTTCCCCAAGAAGTTATGAATGATGCAGAGTTTGTTCAAATGCTTGGCAGCACCTCACCCAAACTGCTCAATTATAGCAACACTCTGCACTCTCCTTCATAAAATGCACTGCAGCTGGTTGAGGGTGAACTAATTTTAATGCAGGAATTAAAAGGAAACCAATTTGTCTTTATGCAGGGCATAGCATTAAACACAGTCTGGTTACAGTTGGATAAGAGGACTTTGCTTTTCTGGGTTCCATGGCAAAGAAAAAAAGTTTCATTTTCATAATTTGTGTGCTTAGTTAAACCACATTTACAGTCACTGATGCTGCATACAAGACAAAAAGCAGTGGCTCAGAGTGTGGGTTGAGCTACTGCTCTTTCATCTAATCAGATCATGCTGCAGCTGTAGGTGTGCACTTAATAAGGCTAACAAGTCATGCTGGCATGGGACATTAGCACAGAGTGGATCGATGCACACAAGATTCCAGTGCATTAACTTGACTTAATTATAGTGTCTCTCTAAAGCCAGTGTGAGCCTCCCATCCCCCTGCTATATGGTACATATGTATGTGTGCATGGACTTAATGAACATACACAAACATACACACATGTAGTCCTAACGTCATTTTAAGGGGACATTATAGAGACTTTGTCTACAGTTAAGTGGTCTTAAGTCTGAAAATTGTCCTTGAAAGTAAACACACACACACACACACACACACACACACACACACACACACACACACACACACACACACACACACACACACACACACACACACACACAAAGAAAGTGAGAGGAACACCCATTAACGTGCTGAAGATATGCACATTCACAAGTGCACACACATATTGGGCAGAGATAAATGAGACCAGAATTAATCTGTAGATACACACACTACCATTACACTATACACCAATGGTTTCAGTTAGACATTTAATTGATTGATAATGTAAAGATAATAGGTTCCACCTTTCTACCTGGCAGAGTGTCCAGAAGAATCCTTCACCAGAGTAAGTCCTTGACTGAAATTCGATTTTAACTGCAATGCAGCTTGCTTTCAGCACACAGCACACTGTTAGCCAGTTAGCATTATCTGTTTTAATGGACCATTCACTTAGGAATGACTCTTGAACATATACTGCCCATACAGAGCAGATTAGTCAGACATCTGCAGGATGAGAGTGCAGAACAGGTGCCATCTTCTTTATGAATGCTTGCCTTGCTATTGCTCTAATTTTGCTCAAATGCTGCACATAGTAGTGCAGTAATACCAAATTGCCCTTGGATTAACAAAGGGAACATATGAACATCAGGCTGTCTGTGACAGACAGTCTTTGCTGGTTATTATCATAGTGTACAGATGTGGCCATGTGCTACTGATATAATTTAGGCTTGAAAGGATTTAAAGGTGGAATAATCTTCAGAGACTTTCTCTTTTTTATTGCCTGACACTAGTGATTTGCTAGAGTTCAATATACAGCCCACACCCCACACATACCGCAGCAAACACATTTCACTGTACACACTGAACTTCAAGGTCATTTAGTTTGTTGTTGTTTTTTTTTTTTTTTGCATGTACGCTTGTATATAGTCCACTGTACTATGTGTATATCTGCATACTTACATTGGCACATTGTGTAGGTGTGCAACCATGAGAGTAAGAGGAAGGTTACATATAGTATGTATCTGTGTAGTGTAAGTGATATATGTTTATGTGAGTGTGCACAGCTATTTTCCTTATTAATTCCCCTTCATCTTATATTTTTTCAATGCTGTAAATCTCTCACATCAGGCAAATTCTTGCTTGTAGAGATAAAGGAATTTTTCTAACACGTAATTTTCAGAGTTCAAAAAATATCCTATACTGTGTTACCATCTATAGACTCGCTGAACTTCTACCAGCTTTCACATTGTATCCAATGTTTCAGAAGAATTATCTTTTTCTTTTCATGGGAAAAATGTAAATAACTTCAGTTCAGCATAAATGAACTTTGCATTAAATACAGTATGTGAACAAGTTAATTATACTAACAGGGAAGTTTTTGTACCTGGTACAGGATTAGCTGCGGCAAGGGAGTCAACTGTCCATCATAGCTATTTCTCAATGCCTACATAACAAACATCAAAGCCTAATTCAGTGTTTAGATCTTATTAATTTCCAAAATGACCAGCAGCACACTCATGTTGGTGATTTTCAGTTGGATTCAGGGATATTGTGGAGTCAACATCCAGCAGATGATATTGAATGCACATTGGCTTCACCCTCAAGCTAGTTGCCTCTTGTCACCGCATTCAAACATGTTTTGTAAAGATTACAGACACTGGTCACCATACATACTCTATCTAACAACTATCTATGACTTTTGCTATCTTATAAAAAGTACCTTCTTCCTGCCTTAACTTCCATTAGCATTCATTATTCCAATAATATATATTCCTCTTAATATTTTTTCCTTGTTTTGAAACTTAAATAAAACTTGTGTATTCTCTTTCATCTGCATTTGAACCCATATTGCTTCTAAATTCAGTTGTGCATTAAAATAAATGAACTCAGAATCACTCTTTATTTTGCAGAGACTCAAGATTCCCACTTAAATAAGCACTCTGCTATAGTAGCAAGGAAAAAATTCCCCTTTAATGGGAAGAAACCTCGAAGCCTTGACAGTCAGTCTCAACTACTCCCTGACACCTGTTGCCTGGGTTCACACTATTCCAAGGCCGGCACCAGATACTGTGTCAATCACACAATCCCCACATCTACACCCTGCTCTTCACACACTGTTGCTCTGCATTCCTTGACAGCATGTTTGCCAGTTTGTATATGTGGTTGTTTATGTGTATGTCTCTCTACACTTGTGTTATAATTACATTTGAAAGCAGTTTCATAGGTTATTTCACTACATGTGTATATATGTGTTCATATCATGACAATGTTTTTCTGTGGATATTTTTACATTAGGACATGGTTTAGATTTTAAAAATTGTTAATAGAGTTTATAGCAAAACTGTGTACATCAGTGTCACTACATCCCCTGCTATCAAATATAATAAGAACAAAAATGGTGATTTTACAAAAAGGGACTATAAACTTAAAGTGTGTGTTATTTAGTGGCATCTAGAGGTGGGGTTTCAGATTGC
>JANJYP010202771.1:0-11761 GCA_024605115.1 Rastrelliger brachysoma
TTTTTTACATCTGTGTCTATTTTGTGAACCTGTGCAGCACATTCATCGGCTGAGTCATGGTGGCTCATAACTGCCTGTACCTAATCTTGCTGTTTTAACATAAAACAAACAAATTCTATCACATTATTACCAACCATTAAAAAATCAAGAAATTCTTACTGATGACTCATACCTGATGCTTCAACACTACTTGAACTTCTCCAGCTTCCTACACTTCCAGTGACTGCAGCTCGCGGATGTTGTTGGCTCATGACGGCCTTGAAAAACAGAGAGGTGTGAAAACAAGTGTTCTGAACAGATGTGCAAGGACAAATCTGACAAAGAACAAATAACCAACTTCTTGCTGCTTCTGACCACATTGGTATAAAAACTCCTCATTGAATTATTATCACTTCTTTTTTCCTCTTAGTTGTGGGCAATGAGTCAGTAAAAAGTGACCGAAACACAGGTACATAAGTCTGTTCTACCATTTAAATTTGATGATGCACACGATAAAAGTACGTATAGTGTAGTAGAGTTGTTTTCTGTGTTGTTTATGATTCTTATGCTAATGACATTTCTACTATTACACCATCTGAATATACTGATTCAGCACAACCGCACAAACCAATCGCCGAACACTTCCAGCGGTTTCTGTTTTCTTTGTCAGCAGTTCATATTTTTATGGCCTAAACATTCTCACTTGAGCAATACGAGGCTGACGTGGCAAAATTGGGTGAGTGTTTAGGTGTTAGGGATCTCAAAAGGACTAAAACTATAGAAAGAGGGAAATTTTAGTAATAAAAAAAAGAAGAGAAAAAACACTGAGAATCATTGTCAACAAATGTGTTCACTTCACAAAGAGACCACTGCCATGGGGTAACAACTTTTTGAGTAGTGGGTGCCTTAAAACACCACCTTTCTTTTTATTACTTGCTAGACAAGGTATCAACTCCAGAGAAGATAAAGAAAATAAAACAAGTAATACACACCCCTCTCTACAACATTGCATCAAACTTCTTCAGTGTTACTGTGTTGCCCAAAGAAACATGGTTGTAATGCTAATATCCCAAAGTTTGTATGTACTGAAACAAATCTGTCAAAGCTAATAAACTCTATCTTTAAAGGAAAGCTGGAGGCTAGCACATGGTTCTGTACATGGTAATTAATGGTAGCAGATATTTAAAATACACTATGTCATACATATTTATATACTCCTGAAACATAAGTTTATTTGTGTCTTTTAATGATCGTATCGCCCCGCAGTAGGTCTGAAGTCGTCCACTGTTGCTTACTGCGGGTATACTACACAGGCACTGTGAATGGATTATCCTTGTAAACCTAAAGTTGTCTGAATATTAAAGTGGGTTAAGTGTTTACAGTGGATGTAAGGGAGTCGTCGTGCATGGCTGTTTACATGTCTACAGCATGTACTGTAATCATGTAAATGAGGCATAGTTTGCTCTCCTTTTTTCCTATACATGAATTGCTAACATAGAAATGAGTATGGATGAGTGCATTTCCTCCATGCTGTTTCAGAAGCTTCTCAGAGCTACTGATCTTTATATTCTGTTTTTATGTACCTTCTTAAAGCAGCAAGAGCAGATTTAGATTTGCTTTGTCACTGCTGTACTGTACACTATGGTAGAGTAGCCTATATATTTCTGCAATTGTTTGTTTTTATATGTCATTCTTCATTAATGTAGTCTACACTGACAAATAATGCTTAATACAATTATTCCATCTGATGTTAGTTTTTTAACATGTAATATTGCATTTATAAATATGAGTCATTGTGTGTCCATGTGTCTGAATTGCACTTAAAGGTACAGTGCATTTTAAACAACTATCTATTAGTAATTCATGGCTAAAACAAACCTAGCCAACACCTTTTAACTAGAGATACTCGGAGACATTAAGGCTGCCAATTAAGAGATAATCAAAATTAATTCAACATTATCACTACTCCCTGAATTCACTTTGCTTGATGCAATACTGTATGTCGATTGGAATGCAAAAAGTGCTTTCCAAGTACAGCGGCCGTACGTGATCATCCTTTGTGTTTTGTTTTGTTTTTTTTTTTAATAACATCAGATTTTCGTTTGTTCCCTCAGGTCCTCCAGTCATCGTAGGAATGAGCATCAACATAGCAAGCATCGACTCCATCTCAGAAGTAAACATGGTAAGAAACCTTCACTTTTTATGACTTATGATAGTTTTGAAAAACATGTCCAATTCACTCTCACTTTGAATAATCAGTAGGAAGTACTAGTGCACCAACCCAGATCCCCACTGGCTTTCCACCTGCAAACACTGCCAGTTGTGTTGTGGACTTGAATGACCAACACAGAGATAGCGTTATAGGAAGTCTGTGGTAATGGGTTTGTTTTTTGATACACAGTACAGGAAATGCAGCATGTATCCTTCTTCTCTGGCACAGACTTGAAAGTGGTCAGAAATGTAGGCTGACTAGTGAAGAAGGCAATATGGCTGCTGTCTTGAGTGATGACGTCATTCTGTCTCTTAGTGCTCTCTTTATTTCACTCAGTGTGACACAATAGCTCATGGTCAGCATCACTCCTCCCAGCATAGAGGGAAGAGTTGCCAGCTTGTCAGTGTTCAAGTTTTGTCTGTCTGTCTGTCTGTCTGTCTTTCTTTCTTTCTTTCTTTCTTTCTTTCTTTCTTTCTTTCTTTCTTTCTTTCTTTCTTTCTTTCTTTCTTTCTTTCTTTCTTTCTTTCTTTCTTTCTTTCTTTCTTTCTTTCTGATGCGCTTTTGATTAATAATAAGCCTAAACGTGTACCGAATGATAACAGGTACTGTGTGCATTTTAAATGTTATATGATAAATTGCCCTTTCAAACTATGCAAAAATCAGATACACCACTCGCTGTGTTAAAAAAAACTTTTGTGGAGTATCTTTCTTTAACTTTGCATTTTGCAGATATGACTGAGAGTGTTGATTGGTTTGTGTATCAGTAGTAGGCCTGAGTGCTCATTAAGAGCCTTGTGTGCATGACTTTGGTGATACTTTTCAAAGAAAACATTTTATATAATTAACAACAGCTCAGAATGCAAGGACTGCTAGATGTCTGCTATGCATTATGCACAATTATAACATTCAGTGTGGGTGATTTTTGTCTGAGATTTATTGCCAGAAATTGTGAAATGAGATAAAGGCACATTTTATGGTATTTCAGTACATCACCTGCTTGGGGCCTGATGTCTGACAATAGGCATGTGCATTAGGGCTGGATATTGTTAAGAACCTCACGATTTGATTTCAGTTCTTTGTGGCACTATTCAATTCAATTCAATTCAATGTTGATTTAAATGCATCAATATGGATTCAGTTATAAGTTGAAATACACAAATAATTAATTAGAGCCCTTACTAATGAAGCAACTCTGTCCCCACATGCTTCCGGACCATACACAACAAAGCGGAGGAATAACTATTATAACTCTTAATAACTATTTCCACATTAAACACACTTCTAAGAGCAGGGTGACGAAAAGTGATAGCAAAGGCTAACATTAGCTCCTCTCCTGTCGTAGCGAGTGGATCTTAGCCTCGTACACACACAGACATGAGACTGAGTTGTTCACATGAATTGATTCAGAGGATATTCTGAATCTGTATTGAACTGGAGAAAAATATTTTGCAATGCATTGATAAATGGATATTTTTACCCACCCCTAGCGTGCATGCATTAAGTATTTTTGTTGATGTGTGCAGATTTTTCTGTTTGTCTTAAAATATTTAAGGAAAACAAGATATACAGTACTTCTAGTCCATTTGGCTCAGCTGTCAACTTATGGTTGAGATGCATTCAGTGGACGAGGTACTCAGATCGTTTACTTAAGTAAAAACACCAACACAGCAATGTACAAATACTATTATGAGCTTGATGTAGTATGCAGCATTGCAGTAAAACTAGTGGTTTGGTTCCTCTGAATGATATATTATTTTATATGACATCATTAAATTATTAATAATGAAGCAGTGTTAGAGTAGCATGTTACTGTTAACAATTTCTTTACTTACAGTTGACTAGTTAAGTCTAGTGGTTCCGAACCTAAGGATCCTGATCCTCCAAGGGGTTACTAGATAAATCTGAGGGGTCATGAGATGATTAATGGGAATGTTTTTAGTTTTTGGACTTCTTCTTTGATCTTTAACAATGCTTTGTATTTTAAAAAGCTTTATTATATCATCCACTGTGTCAAATCTTAATCTGAAAAGTAACTAAAACTGTCAGATAAATGTAATGGAGTAAAGAGTACAATATTTCCCTCTGAAATGTAGTGTAGTTGGAGTATAAAGAAGCACTAAATAGACATACTCAACTACATATAAGTATTACCTAAAAATTGTAATTAAGTACAGTATTTGACTAATGCACTAAAAGAATAAATGGCTTCCAGTAAACTGGTCTGTACCAGCTGTGCTGATGTCTACCACTGAATTATGAGGGAATAAAACCACTGAAAGGAATTTAGTTAAAGTACAAAATAATCTAAATCACTTTGAATCATTTTGGACTATGTGCATGTTAAACCAATGTGCATCTTTCATGCTTCTGCCTGTGGACTACAATACTTTGACCAGAGAGGCAGTGATGCATTAGCTGGCAGACATTATGTCTCCACTTGAGCGCTTTTTCTGTTAGATACAGCTGTATTTGTTGGTTTGCTGCCCATGTCCTATTCTACAAATGCTGAGCTGTTTAGTTTTTCTGTATATAAGCTAAACAATTTTCATCATCTGAAGACATTCAATAGTGCTGTAGTCCACATATAGCAAATACGTTTCTTTTATTGCTGTTGTAGCCATATCAAAGTTGGCCATCCCACTCTTTGCATTTCATTAAATTACTTTGTGTTAAAGCACTGAATAAAAAAGACTTATCTTTTTTTTTTTACTTTTACATGCTAGCACACACAGCATCTTCTTCTTTCCCTTGTTTTGAAGTAAGAAGTCATGTGCCTGTGATCAGATCTGTTTTCATGTGTTACTCCCAGTTCATTGAACCATGACCATTATTTCTAAAGGGGTCACTCAGGTCTGTATGTCCAGTTGCATCAGGCACTGGCAAGAAACTCTAAAATAAACACAAAATAAAACAAAAAGTCTTTGCAGAGAGAGGCTTTGCTATGAAAAAAAACATTGTAAGCAGAGTTTGTAATTTTTTTCACGGACAAATAGTTTTTTGCTTTTGACTTAATGCATTTTTTTCCTTCTTTTTCTTAGGACTATACCATCACAATGTATTTCCAGCAGAGTTGGCGAGATAAGCGTTTAGCCTATGGTGAGCTGAACCTAAACCTGACTCTGGATAACCGTGTAGCAGACCAGCTGTGGCTCCCTGACACCTACTTCCTTAATGACAAGAAGTCCTTTCTTCACGGCGTGACAGTTAAAAACCGTATGATCCGACTACACCCGGATGGCACTGTCTTATATGGGCTGAGGTAAGAACAGTGTAATCTTATTATGTACAGTGATTTCATACACTCTTTATGGCTGCTCCAGTGACAATGACATTTCTTTGTTGTTGTTTTTACACCTTGTTTTTGGTGTGTGTGTGTTTGTATGTATGTATGTATGTATGTATGTATGTATGTATGTATGTATGTATGTGTATATATATATAAATAATATGTGTGTTCAAGTTAACACTTTCAAAACTGATTTACAAAAGAAAGCAGCTGTTTCACATAACTAGTAACATTTTAATTCACACAAGCTGACACACAAAGTAAGCACTCAATAGCCAGCACTGTTAAGAAAATTGAACAGATGGCCACAGTGATAATTGTAAATCCATAACTGCATGTATGTGCCAAGTGGGTAATGTTTTCATACTCTATTTGGCTCCAGTTGACTCTTAAAATCCAAACACCGAACAGGTTCAGGTAAATTGGACACTCTAAATAGCCCCAAGGTGTTTCTCTGAGTTTGACTGTGTGTCTGCCTGTCCAGAATATTTCTGTCTCTCTCCCAAGTGCATGTTGGAAGTTGCCCCGAAAAGGAAGCAAGTATAGTATAAAGAAGGGATGGATGGATTTATCATGTCTCTTTTTTTTAAATTTACTTTAGGAAATATTTAATAATGCAAGAAGAAAATATGGATGCACAGTAAAAAAATACCCCTACTGGAACATGTATGACCCATTTGTGACCCTACACATGTACAGTAAATGGTCCTCTCATCTCAGAAAATGCTCACAGGAGCACTTTATTAACTTATGTGAAAGAGTTGTCTTATTTCTTTTACACATAGTTTACTGCCAAAGCCTCTGACATACAAATGATAACTTTAATCAGATAACTGTTGTTTTTGTCATTGCCTCTGTCATGTGGCAGTAATACAGCAAGTGAAGATTTTGATAATCTTTGATCACAAGTGGCACCAGAAAAACAAAATCGCTGCTGCTAGTATGCATCAACTGGACTTGTATCAGGATAATTATGACAGATTTATTTTTAGACTTTAAAAGTTTTATTTATAAAGTTAATACTCAAACTTTTAAGTGTGACTTAAGATCAACAATCACAATATTTTGGAAAGAGAAGGGGGTTCATTCAATCCAAAATATGTTGACCCAGAAAGCTAAAAAAAGGTTCAAAATGCTCACTACCTACATGTCCCAGATCACCTTGACAAACAAGACAATCCAGTCAACAGTGAATGTGCACACAGGGACCCATTTAAAACTCCTTGGGGGCTTCTGAAAGTAAAAAGTGTCTCGAGGTTTGTTCAAACTCAGAATGAATTGCAGCAAGTCATTAAAATAAAGTAGCTTGATGGAGGCAAGCAAGCTGCACAATGTGTTTTGTGCCATGAATAAAAGGAAACTGACAAGGTTTAGATCATATGAAATAATGAATTATTAATGCAATAATCAGTACTCTGAAACTCTGAATTACAGAATTGGTACTGACACTAAAGGAGATATGATGGCAAAAGTGTTTTTTTTTTCATTTTTCCTTTTATGACTCTTCACAAGGCTATTAAAGTATCAGCACAGTAGAAATGCAGTCTCTCTGCTTCTGAAGCACATGCTGCAAATGTCTGCCAGGTGAAAGATTGAGATTTGTCCTTCACCCTGTATGACACTTGCACATGTAATCCTTGCCATTTTGGTGACCAAGAGTACAGTCCTGAGAGTGATTATTTGAAAATGTGTACTAGATAAAACATGACATACACAATATTGATGACACTAAATAAGCAGAAACACAAGACTAATTTCCTGATTTAAAAAAAAAAGGGTTCAAAATCTCACTACACCATATGATCTGAACAAACATTCCCAGCTGCACCAGTCAGCGAACCTCAGCACGCGCAGATGCCTCTAGAGCTTCAAAAGTACCAACTACCAAGCAAGCACAAGCGTAGTGAAATGAACTTGTGCCAGAAGAAAATGGCATTACACCTGCATTTGCACCTCCACTGGCTTTATGCCTACATGAAACAGAGACTGACTGTCATTAGGGACACTAGCATCAACCATTTCTGCAACATTTCACCTCCCAAACACACTGCACAGTTATCATCACCTGCTGCAGTAATATAGTGTACTGCAGATGGCGTCTTCTACACCTTTTTTTTTTTTCCAAGCGCAATATAGTAATTAATACTAAGGCATAATCAACATGCAATGGTGATTTCAAGACTTTTACCAGTCTCCTGTAAGCATGTAATTAAATCGCTTTGTTGAAATGTTTGGCTTTGCCCAAGGGTAGCGTGTGAATCAACCCCCTCTCCCTCCCCCGGAACAATAGATGTAACTTTAACAATAGATGCTGTATTCTCACTTCAATTCATTTCAATGTTGCGCCTCTCAAGTTTGACCGCTTGAGGTTTTTGTTGTCTTAACTGCATTTTCTTGTAAAGACCGCCTGTTTGAATGTATCCCCTGTGCTACTCTTGAGCACAATAGAATACAAAGTGTGGACAATCACATTACACACTCCGCTGCACCTTGTGCTGCGCTCTCACCTATCCACTCACTGTGAAATGTGCTGATACTGGCGTTTGTCTTTTTTTTCCATTCTCCCTCCTCTTTATTTAACTGGATTCCTACTGCTTACAGTCATTTTCATGTGCTGATTTGTGTTGATCAACCAGTTTTATTTTTATAGTCATTTTAGGAACAAGCTTTCTCTGCTTTACAAGCGCGTGCTCATCTTTTTACCCGCTGATCTGGAATCCACAGTTGAATGGTGCACTGTCTGCACCTGCAGTCTATGGATAAACTAGTCAGATTGCATCAACTTTTTCCACTGCACCACTTCTCAATAGTATTATCTTATTTTTTCACACAGAAAAACATAACAAACCCTCATTTTATGCTATATAGATGCCCTCATCAAGTAACACAAATAACAACTTATACTCAAAGACTGACATTCAAAAAACTAAAATGTCATCTCATTCTGACTGAATGTGTCATAGACTTCATTAATAACTGTCCTGGTTTTCAGATGTTAGTTGATTTGATTGCAGGTGGTGCAGTAGTGAGCACTACCTAGTTTTCTTATCTGTTGCCTGTTAAAGCACTTGGAATACTCTGTGTATGATAATGTGCTGTATAAATAAAACTGCATTGCTTAAGTTTTCTCTAGGTGATAGGAACCTGTAGTTATCTGAGTACTACTACTGTTACAACTGTATGGCACAGATTCCTCCCACAGTAATGTCAGTTACAGTGGATCCTAGGCTCTACATTTTCGGAGTGTGTATACCTACCTTTAATTCCTTTCCCCAGGAGTGATTGTGGACTATGAGACTCAAAATACAGAGGAATGATGGTGCATGTGTACTTTAGGTCCCAAAATTCAAATCAAACCTGGAAAACTGCCACCCACCCACCACACCAGAATTCATTTTATTCTTGAGATTCACTGAAGCAAGACTTAAACCTTGTGCTTTATTTTTCTGCGTAGAGGAGGAAGGAGGCTGGATGTGAGTAGTGCTGAGCAGTGCGGGAGGTGCAGGAGAGCATTTAGGTGTTGCAAAGAAACAAAGTCATTCAAAACATCAATAAAATAAGTCGGTGTCAGTAGAAAGTGTAGATCCCAGTGTGCACGGCAGAGCAGATTTTTTTTTTTTTTTTTGGGGGTGGGCGGTCGGAACTTGCCAGTGAGTTAAAAGGCTGAATCATCATTAGCAATCTGACAATCTAGTTTGGTGGCGTGCTGGGTCCTGTGAGCATTCAGGGCTTTGTTGAGTTAAGCTTTCGCCAGATGGTGTTGTCTCTCTTCCCGTTCCTGTGAATCTGCTCTTTCATGTTCCTCTGTTTATTAAACCACCGTGTAGCATTATGATAGTACAATGATCTTCTTTTGGTAAAGCAAACTACCCCACAGAATAAAAAGGATACAAGAGTAGACTGCGTGGGTGTCAAAATTATTGCTCACATATCTGAGGAAGGCCTCCCTGTCTGGAGTGCCAAGCTGCTGGGATCCACCTCCTGACTGCTTTTAGTTGCTGTGTTAGCGCCAGCACAAACATGTCCGCTCAGAAATGCCAAGAATGGCCTGTAAAAATAAATGGAACGCACCTTTAATAGCTGAATAAAAGTTTTACTACCACAATAGCTACAGTAAGCCTTTGTTGTTATTGTTTTTTAAAACTCTTTACATTATGATTGCATGGTTGTCTCACATCACACAGATTCAGAGTGGCTAATAATTGCATATCCTGATGAAACCTACAAAATAAACAGACTGCTGAGTGTTAGACTTCAGTGCCTGCTCAGGTTTGGACTGCTGCTGACCATCTCTGGTGGGACTCTTAAGTTGCTGACCTACATCTGCTGACATTTCCAAATCCCAGCCCCCCCCCCGCTACGAGCCGTCCGAACTTGTGCCTACTCAATGACGATTCTCCCCTGACTTGTTAACTGTCACACATAAAGGCAATTTTATTCGTAGTGGGATTTTTTTTTGTTGTTGTTGTTTTTTCCTTCCTCCTTCTTTCTGCCAAGGGGTAAAGAATTCATTTCTGTCCATTATTTCGAGCTGCTGCTGCTACTGCTGCCAGGATTTCACTGCTTTACTATTTTACCAGGGGTATTGCCCTTAAAGAACAGTAACTGTGTCTTGACAGGATATGTCTTCCTGTTTATGATCACAGAGGACACATGGGCCTGGGTGCAGCTTGAAGCTCAAGCAGCATATTGTATAGTAGGGTCTCTACATTTTATTGTTGTCCCATTTTTCACTGTGTATAGAAAGATGCAGCTTTGATTTTATATTTAATTTACCATTAGCTCACTTTTTGGTGCCCTAGTTGTAGTTGTAATGTGCTACATAGTTGTCATCACAGTATGCTTGAAATTAAATGTCATTAGATTTAATTTGCCACTACTTTATAACTCTATATCACCCACTATGCGCACACATTCTAAGCCATGTTATTAATAGCTACGTTGAATTTTATTCAACTTTTTATATGGAAAATCACGATTGCCGAGTGACCTTTCCTATTAATGTAATTAGGCATGATGTTATCTCTTCGCAGTGTGTATCAGTAGTAGTCCTGCTGCACACTCTCAGCAGAGGAGCTCTGTGAGGCAGCAGGGAGGTGCAGTACAGTAGAGCGGGGGCAGAGTACTGTTTGAGGAGCTTAATGCTTGTGCAGCAGAATGCAGCTCAGTGTCATTGTGAATAATAAATATATACCTGTCACACATTTTGTTTATGTATGTTTTTCCTTACCCTTCTGTTGCCTTCTGCTATCATCAGCCCTGCATGCTTTTTGTGTTAATCTGGCCCAATCAACTTTAGTGGAACATATTTTGTTTTCCAATTACCCGCTGACAGCACTCTGTTCACCCCACCATGACCAATTTACGAAGTCTGTGTACAAGCAATACATTTCCAATGAAAACAGCTTATTATCTACTGTATTACTAATTCTGGGTATACTGTAGACGGTTATGTACATTTGCGTACTGCATCAATATATCACCACACACTGTAGCAGCACCGGTGGCTTTGACTAAAACATGATTAATATCCAAAATGTGCTTTTTAAAGGGTAAAACTTAATATCACTTTCACTGTCATGCTCTAACATACACATGGAGACATAAAGTGTGCACGCCCCCCTGTGATTGTGCCGGTGGCTTTTGACACAGAGATGATGAGCTTCACTTACACAGGAGGACGGTAAGCGAATGAAAGCTGGTATGATGAACACATACCAGCTGGTGTGAACAGCAGAAATGTAATTACTAAAATGTGCTGCACCGGTAAATATCTCAGTTAAATGCCAACAACTCCTACATGTATAATTTGTAGCCAAAGCTGTTTTCCTGGGCTACTGGATTTATTGACGTTAATAAACTGCTATGCATACATCTTTTCCAAAGCTACCTGGCAGAAAATGCATATCACGGTATTAGCAGTAAATAACTCCAGTTGACAAAACGCATACAAACGCTGAGCAGTTAGCGATCCGCAGAAAAGGAAATATGTTTCGAGAATACTCAGAAATTTAAAAAAAAAAAAAGAAAAGAATCACACCTAAGTGTCTCTGTAAATGTAGGAAATAGTTTAATTTGTTTTTCCCCCCCTGCTCTGTGTGCACAAGGAGACTTTCCAGCTCCCATGACCCTTAAAAGGTTAGAGGTTCCTTAAGTAGTGAAGGAAAATGAATGTTCTGCAGTTACATATATTCAAACCCACTAAGTGCATGTGGTATTGGTCTGCACATGTATTATTGAACCGGCTGTAGTGCTTTCATGCTTTCAAAAAAGGAAAAAAAAAA
>JANJYP010202785.1:0-18287 GCA_024605115.1 Rastrelliger brachysoma
TCAATAAATACTTGCCACTTTAGTCTGTAGAAGCTGTTTTTCTTTTCTTTTTTTTCTTCTGTTTTTCAACAGTGCAGACATATTTACTGTATTTTCTAGGTGTATTATAGTTAAGAGACTACTAAATAATTATATATGGTCGTTATAGCATTGCTAAAACAACATATCTAATGGCCTAAGACTTTTGCACAGTACTGCATAAAATAATTTCTACTTTCTTAAATAACAGAAAAAATAACTTTGTACTTCTAATTTATCAATTTATAAGCTAGAATTTTCATATTTTCAATTTACAGTTTGAATACCATGTAAACAGATGAAAGGACAACAGAGATCTATTAAGTCAGTATGATGGCTTTTGATCCAGCATCTACTCTATTAGGTTTTGTGAGCCTTCACCTTTCTTGCGTGCTGGTGTGTCTTTGTCTGGTGGTTCCTCATCCTTCTTCTTGCTGCCCAGGTCACTAGTATTGACTGTCACAGTGGCTTTGATCTCTTGCTGGGCCAGCTTCATGCGCTCATAAAACACCTTGAAGAATTTTTCAGACTTGTTGTCTCCTGTTAAACGATGGTAGAATGACCGCTGGAAGAAAATAAAAAAAGAAGACAACAGTACATGTAACATGCTTCACTTTCAGCAATATTTCAGCATCTTACACTTATTTGTATTTAAAAAAAGGTTAGAAATGTATTCCCAATTTTCTGCTTTGTATCTTTTTTATGAACTAAAGGTGCTCCTTCAAATTTCACTTTGACCAGAGAACAAAGTCCTCAAAGCATAAAAAGGCATATGTCACTTAGTGGCTTCTTGTTGCCACCACTTATCATTGTCTTATTGTCTTTCTTTTAGTTTCTATGCTGCCCTCAGTGCAAGAGGTGCTGGTAGAAGCTGTTACATAAGCCTCCTCCCACAGTGCCAGGAAAACAAGCCGTCAGGCTTCACTGTGCTCACCTGATTTTACACCATCTGCTCTCTGGCCCCTGAGCACAACATGGCTCTGACACCCTGATTCAAGAATCAGCATTCAAGATTCTAGAGATCTTATTTGTCACACAAGTGTAATGATGTTGTTTCAAACACCCTGGCAGTGCAAAATACAATTACAAAAATTTAAAAAAACTAAGCTAATATTTACAAAAAAACCCAAAATTATANGATTCAAGATTCTAGAGATCTTATTTGTCACACAAGTGAAATGATGTTGTTTCAAACACCCTGGCAGTGCAAAATACAATTACAAAAATTAAAAAAAACTAAGCTAATATTTACAAAAAAACCCAAAATTATAACCACTGTATATCTATGAATGGAACAGACAACAATAAAATAATAATCAATGATAAAGAGACAATATTTAAACAGCAGTGGAAAACAAAATATAGAAAATAGTTCACATACAACCCTGAGGACTATATGGGGCGTAAACATTTACACAGACAAGTAATGGCAAAACAAAGACACGATTTGAGATTTACGGCAGCCATACACACCTTATTAGAAATACATGCAGACGCGTAGACTCAGCTGCAAAACCAGTCGCACACCAGCATGTACTACACAGGTGTGCACATGATTGCACACAAATGAATGGGTGCAGATATTTACACATCTAAGTAAACACATCTGTGGAAACACAGAATGCTCATAGAATTAGTTTCCCATGTTATTTAATCAAAACAACATCTGTATGATTCTGTGTGAAGCTGTAAGAAGACTACATTATTTTAGATTATTACTTTTATTAACATTGCAATTATACAACTGAAAAGTTTGCTCCCTCAAGAGTGAGAGGATTCTGAAGTCATGGTGAGCAAGGAAATGTTTGCCCTATAGTTGAGTATTCAAAGAGACACCTTGTCTGAAAACCTTGTATACACGTTGCTGTTGTTTTTCTGCAACAGGCTCATATGTTCTGTCCCATTTTCCTCTTGACAATCCCTCCTTACATAAGACCTGTAATCAGCTGAGTGGTTACAGTGAGGGCACACTGCGCCTCAGCTCTAACACTGTTACATCAGCCCACAAAGGGTGAGCAGCGGAGAGAGGGAGAGGAAGAGCGAGAGAGGAAAACCCTGCCCTACTTTTTGGTGCCAGAGCGGCACGAAGTGAGTGTGTGGTGTGTGAGGGAGGAGGGAGGGTCCAAAAGTGGGAGGAGAGGTATGGTAGGTTCGATGCAAGCAGGAGTTATCACATACATAGATTCTAGGGCAGTTTTGAAAGCTTGTTACATAAGGCTCTTTCCAGGTTTAGCTCAACACAGCTAAGTTTCTGAAAGGGGACACACATGCAAACAAGGGAACAACACGCAGGTGCGGTACAGGTAGGGTTAAGGGGATGTTATCCGCATAAAAAAATCAAAGAAAATATGAAACAGTGAAACGCATTTAGTAAGAATCTTTAGAGTCACCTGACTGAAAGTCCCAAGAGATGCGGAACACTTAATGCATTAAGTAACCCAGAGTTGTTTTCCTCATCTCTTTTATGCAACAGTTTTTTCTTACTTGTTTTTCAAGCTGTTAACATCATGTTGTTGTTGACAAGATAGGGTCATTCACTGATAGTGATCTGATTAAGAGTCAGCAGAGGACTTATGCAAGCAGGCCGACTTTTCCAGACAGAGTCAACAGCTCCAGGATAGCAGCTTTACAAGATTACCATATTAAATAGACCTCATGACTGTTTCCATAAAAACTCAATTTTCTTCACTGATGCAAAGGGAATTATTTTTTTCAACATTTGTCAGCCATACATACAGATAAATAGAGGAACAGCACGTAACAACTGTCACCCTTGCTCTGAGTCTGCTTAGTATTCAAACCTCAGGACTTTTTCAGTTACTGAAATGTGTCCATAACACGGAGGAATCAATCAAAATCTGACAAATACTGAAAGCTGGCATCAAATGCTTCTTCAGACTGCTACTTCCTTTATCACACAGCTCCTGGTTTCTTGGTGGTATTTCAGCATCCTCAGACTGCATTTCATATATTTGGGGAGTGGTTTCTTGTATCGTTATATGTGCTTAATCAATGAGAAGTTTAGCTTTATGGTTCTTTAAAAAACAGATCAAGAAGAAATTTGACATGGGAAAGCATCAGGCAAAAGTGAACATGAGGTTTTGATGAGCTACAATAGTTTTCTTTCAACATGTTCAGATCCCAAGTCTCAATCAAGGCATTAATAAATGTGGCTAACAGTTATAACCAAAAAGTACAAGCATATCACATATCACAAGTTGAGCAGTGAACTGTTGCATTTTTGGGGCTGTTGTTTGAAAAATGATTCAATTTCCGAGCAGAGGTGACGTGGGATCAGGTAATGTGATAAGAGTTAGAAGTATTACCTAACGTAAAGAAATAACAATGTGGATAACAACCACTTTTAGTTATGTGTACCAAATTTAGGCTTCACTTTTTTGCCACTCACTGCTGAGTCATTTTTTGAGGAAAACGGTCATCAGCCAATCAGCCTTAGCTTATACCCAGAGGCGGTCTGGCCTTTTATGTGTTCCACTACAGAACCATTAAGTCTCCTGAAAGCTCTGTTGATCCTGGAACTGCCAGTCACGTTCAACACAGCAGGTTTAGTGCAACTCATAATTCTTCCTCCTATTCTACAGATTCAACATTGGTGGCATAGCAGGGCCTCCTTTCTGATTATCCTGCACTTCTACTTTTCTTTCTGTTCCCTCCATCAGCTGCCAGCTCGGCTCTTGGAATCAATGCGGCCAGTTATGTAAGGCCTGTTTATACCACCAGCTCTCTCTTTCTTTTTTATCCGTGCTCCCGCCTTACCAGCCTGACACCTTGGTGAGTGACAAAACCATCTCTGTGCTTATTGGAGGGTGTCTTCGGTGTACATTGCTACCGCCCAGCTGCTAACCATGGAGATTTGCTCTTTGAAGCTACAATGAGATGTCAGATATGAGCTGAAAATTATAGAGAAATACGCTTGCGTGCATCTCAACACTGTACAACAGGCAACAAGCCATGCAAAGTCATGGGCAGTGTATCCAGCCACTTCAACAACAACTAAATTGTAGATACACTGGCCCAACAGAAAAAGCTGCACTAGCCAGGATTGAAATCATTAAACTTCTATAAACTATAAAGTGGGCTTTAAAGGGAGAATCTCCTGCCCACTACACAGTTAGAAGAGAGGTGGTATGTTGATTAAGCCAGTGCCTGGAAACTCAGTTTGCAGAGGCTTTTTAAAGCTTTCCAAGAGGTGGCTGTAAAGAGAACCTGAACCTACCAAAGGAGCCGGGGGCGGGGGTGGGGGCTGGCAAATCATGCTTGCAAGGGGCTGAGGGGAGCAGCGTGCCACAACAAGTCTATTGAGTAAGAGTGGTGGCACCTGTTTGCTCCTGTGACAGGATCTGAGGTCATGAAGACAGTGATGAGAAGATGGATGGTGGTCTGGGAGGAGCATAGCTTCTACACTTCTTCTCTTACATAACACACACAAACACACTCTCTTTAAGGGCTGTTTTTGGAATAAGCTTTCCAGCCTAAATATATCTTGGAGTGTGTATGTGTGTGTGTGTGTGTGTGTGTGTCTGTGTGTATGTATATGCATGTGCTGATGGGGTGTACAGATTAGTATGCAGGATTTCAGTTTTATGCTACAATATGCATACTATGTGTCTTCTCATGTTACACTAGTAGTGTCTTATCTCTCAGCTACACTGAAAAACAACCAAGAGGTTGCGAGCATACGTGTCATGCAACATGTTATCTTGTCCAGAATGCATGCAGGCTTGATGTCAAGCTATGTGGGTCAATGACTAATGTTTGACAGATGTCTGTAGCAATGCATAGGAATAAAAAGTGAATGTGTGCACAAAGCCAACAGTAAAAGTCAGCTAGGGCTGGACTTTATGATTTAAAAGCCAACATTTGCAATTATTCTCTGTTGAAACACCAAAATAGATTTTTTTGGTCACTTTATTATTGCAAGTTAAGATATCAAATAGACTACCTGAGCTAAGACTGCCACTACTGTATATGACTGCAAAACAGTGTGTCAAACACATGAAAGGTATGAGGGCTTCGTTTTCACTGTGGATTGCTGCACTCTTTCACACTGTCCCGCATTTGAGTTATGATGTGTTTGCAAAATCATTTTCAGTATATAGTCAGATGCATAGATAAGAGATTACAAAGAAGTGTAAAGCAAATATTAAGACTGTAGTAAACGCTGTATGATTACTGCATATTAATGAAATTATCAGAGTTTTATTCTTACTACGCGAGAGTTACGATAATGTATTTGCATGGGTTGATAGGTTATGATGACTCAATGGTTTGCATGGTGGGCGAGAGTTCCAACTTTTCAAATGCCAATTTTTGGCCTGTACTATATTTAGTCAAGGTATTACGGTTATTGTTTTGAATAATAAATGAAAGGCACTTTTAAATGTAAATGTGTTTAAATGTATTCTGGAAACAAGTAAATTTGTAGCAGGTGCAGTTACTACATCCAAATGAAGAAGTGTTAATGGCTGTTACCTGACCACACAAAATATGCTATAATTAGAATTTAATAAAACAAGAAAGGGCAGAGTCCCTGATATTCTTCACCTAATGTTCCAACATGTGGCGTCATGGGAAAGTCTCCATAATACAGCAAGCAGATAAACATCTCAGGGGAGGGAAGTATTGTTGGCCTGCTCAGGATGTTATACTTAAACATCATGCAGGAGGGGAGCCAGGATAAGGCCTGTAAAACAGTGTCCTGACCCATTTCTTTTTGTATTCACTAACACACTTACCCTGTCCCTTGAGGCTACCATATCAAGCCCAGCTAGCACAGACCTCTGGGCCCTGGAGAATTCATTCTGAGGCCAGCAAACAGCTCTCCATCTCCTGCGCTTATATTTTTTCCCAGAAATTTTGTTGGCTAGGCTACGACCCTGGATTACCCCAAAAAACAAACAAACAGACTGCTTGGAGAAATCTGTGGGCATGTTTTTGTCCTGCTTTCATTTAGACAACAAGAAGCCTTCTGTCCTAAAAAGGGGGCCGGCAATCCATCGTTATGTAAGACAGGGAAATGTGATGCATCTGCTGATGTGTTGTAAATTCACTCTGGACCATACATGAAAAGCTCACTTGTCCCTGTGCCATGCCAAAGGAGGACAAAAACACCTAACTTAAATTGTGAAACAAGAAGCTTCTTTATAATTCATCATACTCCTTGTTTAAGCCAATAAACTCCTCTGCTCATCAAGTTCACTCAAAGGCAGCAGCCCCTTTTCTAACCACAAAATGTAAAGTAGGAAAACAGCAGTGTTGCAGTTGAACTAGCGGCAGAAATACAGACTGAGATACTGTAAACTGTCTCACTGAATTCAAAGCTGTGTACACAAAAGTGTTTGGTGCTATTCTCTTACATAGCATAATAAGAACAGTGACTAAAAGCTTTAATTTGCAGTAAACATAAATATTCAAAGCTGTGACTCAAACAGTGCAAAATGCATGTGACAGGCTACATATAGTAGTGGATACTGATCTTCTTCGTTGTGGCCTGACCTCAAAAGGCTCAAACAGCTCATGAAATGATAGAAGAGTCAACGAGTCAGATGAGCTAATCTGTCATAAGGAAGGCTTTTTTTCCTCAGGTAACACCAGTGAATTACCGTAATCAATTGGATCTCTCCTAAGGCCACTGAGAGGTTATGCCTTTTATTGCCCTCTATCCACCAGCAGAGCATGACCCAGTTAAGAGTCCAGTTTGGAATGTTAGGAGGCCCGAGGCACTGGGCGTCATTCACCCAGGCGGGCAAGCAGGCAGGCAGGCAGCAGCTTATGTAACAGGAGTCATGTGAGTGCCTTTGTGTACACTCTGGGAAGTCAGGCCTTGTCAGGTAAGAGCACAATGCAAATGGGAGCCTATTATGCAACGGGCCTGTTTATGCAAGACAACACACAAAAGCACACATGCACAAAAACCACAAAACCAGAATACACAGATAGACAGCTTACGAGCAGCACACAGTCACACACTTGGTCACAAAGACATGCATACTCGCACTCTAGTACATGCATGCAGACAGACAGGTATGCGCCCACACATGCACGTGCGTGCGCGCACACACACACACACACACACACACACACACACACACACACACACACACACACACACACACACACACACACACACACACAGCCTTGCAAAGCTGAAATAAAGCAGTTGCAAACACAGCAGCTCTCCCCTCTCAACTTGCTTGCTATGAGGTTCACAAAGAGTTGTGTTGCCGTAGCAACCCTTGGCTGGCTGTGGGGAGGTGATGATGCATTTGGCTGTACAGCTTGGACTTCTCCCAGCAGACTACTGTTCCTCTTCCTTTCTGACTTCCCTTTTTCGTCTCTATCCATGGTCCGAACTCACTTTCTCTTTTTTTCATAACACAAGATGTCAATAAGTTCAAACACATCAAGATGCTTTCTGTATCCAACTGAAGTCTAGCTTTAAAATGTGTTTATACTGACAAGTGAGAAACTTTCCTTTTTCCATTTTGGAGACAGCAATAGAGCTCCAGGGAAATAACTTCTGTTTTTGACACCACAGCTTTGAATCCCAGCGATAACATCTACTTGTTGAGATTCTGCTCATGCTTCTCTGAGGAGTCATGCTTTTAGTGGTCACACTTGCTGTAATTGCAGGCTAGACATGTGAGCGTGGGACCTCATTAACACCTCCCATCCACCCCACTCTGCACTGTTGAACCCAGTGACCCCCGCACTCACCTGGATGACTGTGTTCCCGCCCTCAAGTAGCGCTATGGCTAGCAGAATACTCTCCTGGAAGATCCGGTCGCTGGTAGCATTCATGATGAGGTCAATAACAAGATCAGAAGCCCCTTCTTTGTCCAGGTGGCACTGGACCTCTGCCAAACTCAGCTCCCCTCGACCTCCAACCCCAGAGCTGACAACTAAGTGACAAAAGAGAAATAATTAATTGGTTTCGTTCCGATTTCTGTCTAAAATTTTAATAAAATGAAAAAGCTTACTCTATCATGTGTGATGATTAATTTCACAAGTGAAGCACAGGGCTGTTTTTTTTTTTTTTATAATTTTGCATGTCTTATGCAGTTTGATGGCTGCTGTTATCTAGCTCATAAGTCACTGTGTTTACATCTAGAAAGATAGCTGGTTACACATACATATAGTTAACAAGTAGAATTTTCATTATCAATTATTTTTCTGATTTTCTAAATTAATTAATTAATTATTAGACTATAAAATCTCAAAAAATAGTTAAAGTGTCTGACATGACTTATCCAAATTGAGTCAAAAACACAAAGATATTCAATGAACTACTATATATGACAAAGAAAAAATGCATATCATCGCATTTAAGGCGCAGTAATCAAAGACTGCAGAATAATAATATTTTTTAGAGTTCTACATCACACAATGCTAGCTGATCACTAGTTGATCACTAGCTGGGGATACTGAGAAAAAAGGACAACAAGGAATTCATGAATTGCATCAATCACACCAAATCATGTGCAATCTGATTCATCTGAAAGATACTATGATTTTATAAACATTTTATATGTAGTGGCTTTAGTTAAGAGCCCAGGGCATCTTCAAATAAATTATACTTTTTGATAAAAAGCAGTTTGTGATGCACGGAAGGAGCCACAAATGCCATCACAGTCATTTCAGCCACGGTGAACACATAACAATATCATATCAGATGTGACGGTAATCCATGGAGGTACTTTAACTCTTACTCCTGCAACTGGCTGCCACAGCCACCCAGGGAATCAGTGGTGAGATAACAGCACCCATCAGAGCCATCTCTGGCTGGGCGACTGAATGAATCAACAACGCATCCCATTCTAGACAGAGCTTGGCTCTGTGGTCGCTTGGCAACAACACGTCCTGCGTTATGCTGAGGAGAGAGCCAGTATGCTCAGTCGCAGAGCCGAGGTCCGTGGCCTTAAAGGAGTACAAGGCCGTGGCTATGAATAAGATCTTTACTTTCTCCTCTACTCTATAGCATTAAAGATGAACGATGAGTCATACTGCTGATGAGAGATAGACTTAGAATGAATCAATGTCATTTACAAACAATTAAAATTATGAACGTCAGTCTCGCTAGAGCAAAGATTGAGAGGCAGATGGATGGAGTTTTCTGTATATATGTATAGTCCTCTGTAAATGTGCACAAATGTGCTGTAATGCAGGTATGCACAAAATGTATACTGCTATACATAAACATAATGTGGTCCAGGTGGGCGATGCACAGATGCACGCTATTTTGTGTTTACTACAACCCGGTGGAAATTATGACTTCTGTCACTGACTGTTCTGTGCAACCTGCGTAACTAACAGACATTTCCCATGTAAGAGGAACTTCCAAATAATCTGCAACATCATTTTTTTTGTGGTTTTTTTGGTTTTTAGGTCAAACTTACATTCACTAAAAAGTCTATTAAAATATATTACATTTTTACCCAGCACCAATTTAAACAATTAAATTAGATATTTGATTTAACTCCTAAAATTAAAAGAAGGCTGGATTTAATTTGTTAGTGGTTTATGTATAAATCTATCACAAAAACTTAAAAAAAGCAAAAAAATAAAATCTTCAGATTTGAACATTCTGACTTCACTCAATATTTCAGGTGCTTTCATTTTGTTGTTACCTGTCGGATACAGCCACATAATGCAGTTGTTTATGTTGGCTTACTTTCCTCTTTTCTAGTTCCTATAAGTTTAAAGAGCATGACTAAAGTTGAAAGCTTTTCTTTATTCATAACCAAACTAATCTGTTGCTAACTGCCTTATTGCAAGTGGCAGTTACAGCCTTAACATTTGTAATGTTTGATTTATTCTCCAAGTAAATCATTTCAAATTCCTCTCATCTTATCTTTATGAGCCTAACAATGTAGGTAGACACACACACACTCTATTGTTACACACACCTGCTCGTGATTTTCCTTGCGCTCCAGGTGTGAGTGGGCCGTTGCTGAAGGTCGTGAGGCTATCTCTCCTCTGTCCTGGTTTGAAGTTTCCATAGTAGCGATTAACCAAGATCTGTCGCAGAGCTTCTCCCTGTCAGTGAAAATGGATGTTAGGAGGTGAAGTCACGCTTTTAGTTACCATGTCACAGAAACATGCCGGAGGCCAAAGTCAGATTATTAATATACTGCAAGTATGATGAATTGTATGAATACTTTGAAGTCCCACATAGAACTACAAAGGCTACAGGGCACCATGGAAAGACAAAGAATTAAACCTCTTTGGAAAATCCTATTGTAAAATGGATTTGTGAATTATAACTTACTCCCATCCCATTTGAGAGCCTACCCCTTTGTTTTGCATCCTCATTTTGGTCATCATGCCAACTGAATATAAACTTAAAAATTTCTGCTGCGTAAGTGGAGTTTTTGAATAAATACAAATACAAATTAAAATGTATTCAGTGTATGGCCTTGCAGTCTAACTGGGATAAGGTTAGAAAGAATTTATAAAAACAACACATGTCATCATCTTATTTGGCTTTCTGGTCTCTGACCTCAGTCAGTGATGTTAAAAGCCACACTGTATCCTATCTCATCATGTGCTGAAATTCAGCGTTGGCACAGGTTGGTTTGCTGTAAATCATTGCCACACAGTCCCTCTGGGCCAAACATGTCAATAGTCACCAAAGAGAAGAAAAAAAAAACCCACACCCATCTGTTGGTCTGCTTCACATTACACATCATATAACTGACAGGGAATTGAGTGAGCGTCATGCCGTGGAAGCAGTGTGACTGAGGGCACCATGACAGTCAGTTGTCCACCATCAGTAAGATGGAGGTCTGAGGCAGACCACAGCAAAGCAAACTAAGTACCTACCCTCCTTTGATCCTCCAGTTGCTTCTGTGGCTGGTTGGGATCAAGCTCCTTAAAGGTGACGTGAGTTAGCAGAAAGTAAATTTAAAAAATAATTTAAAAAAAAAGAAATAAAACGATCGGAAGGGAAATTTGGGAGAGGTTAGAAAACAAAATAGGGCTGTTAATACAGTGCAAATTAGTCACTTTACTAGCATGCAGGAAACTGGGTGCAAATTAGATCATGCAGTTAAGAGGGAAGTGGTTGTGTCAGGAAAGATGTGAGGTTGAATTAAAATCATGCAAGATTTCATGCAGAGGGGGATTGATGTTTGTTATAAAACATCCTACTCCAACAAAGGGTTTATTAATAAGAAAGAAATAATATCACTGCTTTTTTTTAAAAAACATTTCATTAGAAAAACTCTCAAATTTTAGTCTTCAGTCAAAGATAGCACACTTTGGCAATGTGGTGACTCCCTCATTACTTTGCAGACACAGTGGCAAAAGAGCCCAATTTATTTACGTAAGAGTGTGACAAGCTGCCAGAGGGGGGGGAGAAACACAAGCCATGAGAATGAGGGGGAAAAAAAGCTCCGTCTAGGTTACATAACGGAGCTGTGAGCTACTGACACACACTGCAAGCACCAATCTGGCATGGAAAAACACCTCACCCATGACTTCAACCCCCCGACCCCCACTGAAAGGTCAGGAAATTAAGACTAAAATAAAAAAAAAAAAAAACTACAGGTGAGGGAAAAATTTAACTAAGGAAGGAAGGTATGAATAAATGAGTGGACAAGTAGGAGGCAATAGACAAATAAGGGCTGACATGTAGCATTATTCAAGTTTCACAGAGGGAGCAATATGCATGAGTGGGCCCACAAAAGAGGAAGTACATGGGGATGGGTTGTGACTCTTATCTCTATAGATAAAGAGATGTGTAAGACTGAGAACAAGTACAATGGGGGTGGAGTTAGTGTACTGATATTACAGATGATCTCTGATCAGCAGTAACCCATATTAGTGGGCAGAGAGCCAATATGGGTCTTAAACACACCTCGGGAGGGACTTCAGGCTCGGGCGGAGGTGCCAGCTGATTGGAAATAAAAGGATGATGTTAGTCAGAGTCTGAAGATGCTGAATTAGTTATGTTGCTTCTGCCCCCCAAAAGAGTAGCACCTCCATTAAAAAAAAAAAATCAACAAACTTCTCCTCCCTCATGGCCAAACTTTACAGATGCAGCAGGTTGTTGTTCTCCAATCTAAGCATTAAATTTTCTACTGCTCACTAAGATTGCCAGTCACATGCACAACAGCTCATCTTAAATGTGTGTGACTAGAAGAGCTAGGTCCTTGTGATCATGGATTGCTTTGAAAATCATTTTAATTCAGTGTGTATCTTGTGTTAAGTGTTTTTACAGCACTACTCTAGTGGTGCAGGATGGATGAAAGCAACATTAACCTGTGGCAACAAGAAAGCAGAAGCTCTACAGAGAAAGGAAAAAAAAACCTTCACCACACCATTGACTACTCACTAGAATGCTACACTGTGGTGTGTTTAGAATCCTGTGGTTCAAAATTACCCTCCTGCTGCAAAGTAATGCTGTTTATCCCCTACATTTATATGACAAAGAAAAGAAAAAATGAAGAGCCAATAAAAGCAAAAACAGGGACACTCATCTGTGTACCAATATGCACATTCATCTTAGCGTGCACACTGGTTTCTGTATAGACCACATGAGAATTATTTGTAATCCAGACAAAAAAAAAACAAAAAAACTTGGCTATCATCTGTCGCAGGCTTCTTGCTGTCATCACAGCAGCTGCATGTAGCTGCCAGTAGTTCTAGCACCCTGACAATCGCATCACTTCAAGTCTAATGAGATGGATTCTTGCATGAACTTGCAAATCCGGCTGTCTCAGTTCAGTGGAACTATAAAACGTTTTTTTTTTTTTTTGTTGCAGGAAAGTTTGTGTTAACCAAAATCAAAATGATATGACGGTGGTAAAAGAAAAAAAAAAGAATCTGATTAAGAATCTAAGGTCTAACAGCTAGTTATTATATGCGTGAGTGGGAATGTTGGCTTGCACGGACAGAGCTGTAAGTTCCAGTATAAAAACACCTACATTTCTGTGCATTTTCCAAACTAGACGAACCAACAAACTAAGTTCAGTAGACAGAAAAGAAGAGGTTAAAAAGAAAAACACNTGTAAGTTCCAGTATAAAAACACCTACATTTCTGTGCATTTTCCAAACTAGACGAACCAACAAAACAAGTTCAGTAGACAGAAAAGAAGAGGTTAAAAAGAAAAACACATGTAAAATAAAGCAATTCTGTGTTTAAATTTACAGTCTATGTAAAATGTAAAAGATTAAAATAATAATAAAACAAATCAAATGCAAATTGACAACCGAATAATAAAGTATCAATCGTTTTCCTGGCACAATATTACAAGTCCCTCAGTTTTCAAAAAAATAAAATAATTTGACAATGACATTAAATAGAATAAAATCTGATTAGAAATTTGAAGCCCACAGAGCACAGACGTCAAACAAATTGCAGTTGTTCAAGGAAGTAAACAATTCACAGAACTGAAAAAACTTATAGAAAATAACTATCAGCATGCACATACACGTAACACAAAACATCACTTCTAAAGGAACAGTGAATATGACAAACTAAATTAAAAAAAAACAATGCAACCTAAAATGGGCATTTGTTCCTTTTGTAACCCAGTCATGCAAGTTTGTGCTGATTAATTGTGCAACTGGATAGGAATTTCCGTATATCAGCCCTCCTTTTACATCAACACTTTGATTTCCACTGAAAAATAGTGATGCAATGCACACGCAACTATAGCTTAACTCCCTCTCTAATGTCCTCTTTTGCAGCTCGACGGAACACTGTCGTCGTTTGTGGAACATGACAGCCGTCACATGTGTAATCTGACCTTATTTGCTATTTTTACTATTGTCAACATCTCCTCCATAATTGTATTTGTGTATTAAAAAAATGCACTAGCTAGACCTACTTGACCCCATAATTGTTAGCATCAGTTCTACTTGTTATGCTTCCTAGAATATGTGATAAAATGTCCACACATGCAATGCCACATAAGTAGGCACAATGACATTTAGTGCTGTTGTAAATAAGGAGACAGTTAAGGTCATACGACTTCACTGACCAGAAGAATCTGTGTATTCTTGGATGTTGAATCTATCTCTAAGATCTCCTAACTGCTAAACCCTCCCTCTGTTTAGAGTAACATAGCTAAACCCAAAACAACCAGACTCAGTAAGAAGTTAACTGCTTGACCTCATCTCACTGAAAAATAAAACTTGTTTTGTTTGATCATGGAGACTGACTGTTGCATAATCCAATGAAAGAATTATTTTTATTGCATTCTGCTAACAATATAAAATTGACCTTAAACATTTCACAGGAGCTGCTTGGGGTGAAGTACACCACCCAAATTAAAACCCCTCTCACCCCGAGGCCTCCCTGTCAACCCTACACTATCTAGAGTGAGGTGCACCACTGCTACTGTCTCCCAGAAGATGTGTCTGCTGCACTTTTATTGGCAATTACCACTGAAGGTCACACATCAGCGGAGAGTTTAAGATTCCAGGAAAAAGAGAGAAAAAAAGGAAAGAAAATTGTTGGCTCTTATGTAACTGCTGCCTGAGAGCTGGCAGGAACCCAAGAATCATGCAGCATTAAGTTAAGGAAACTGGGACAGTGCTGCATGTTGCTGGGGAACGTCTGCAGCTCCCCCTTTTGACTGAGAACAAAACAACAGCCCACAGTGTCTCCTGACTTCACCCACAGTAGTACGCAGCAGGCTCATTGAGGACAAGCAGAGTCTATCTGAGGTTGTTTGGCAGTAAGGCAGCAGTGGGTGTGGTAGTAGTGAACAAGGTGTGCACTGGCAAAGTTAGAAGAGCTGAAAGCATGGCTGAGAAAGTGAAAGTGAAAAGTAAGAGAGGATTAGCAGAGGTGGTCAAAAGAAATCTCAAGAAAAAAAAAAAAGGATCATCTCATGGACCAGACGGTGAGAAGATTCTCACTTCTGGCATAAACAAAAATAGATGGAGAGATTGAGAAACACAAATGGACACTCAGACCACCACACTGTGCCTGCATAGAAATAATCCCTTATATAACCCTAACTACATGTATGGGTTACGTACTCTGCACCATTCCCTGCGAACCATATTACATCACCAGAACAAGATACACACACACACGCACACACCATCTCCATCTGACCCATTCAACCTCTCCCAATCTCACAAAGAAGTGCACCGGCACGTGAGGGAAACACAAACACATGCAGTATCAAGTATCATGATAGTATCAAGCTCAAGAATGAGAGCAGGCTGATCGTGTCTTGTTTTCACCTGTCTCGCATTTGATCACGTTTCTATTTCTGGAAGGATGAGATAACCTCTGCTAATAGGTAAACCGTCACTTTGCTTTATTCTGCTCTCTCATCAACTTCTCTATATAAACACACACACACAGACAAAAATTCAGCCCACACACTGGGCATGCAACAACTGGAAATATGATGGGGTCATTCTAACAGTGGCTTAGATGACAGCTGCATTCAATCCTAGAGATGTCTGGGTGGGAGTTAGGGGGGTTGCTGCGGTAGGTCAGAGAGTAGCAGCAGGCTGAACACTGGGGTTATATAACCATCTATCATGGCAGTTATATCTTTGCCACTGCTGAGGGGAAGTTGAGGTTTTGGCCTGCTTGTCATCCATGTGAATGATATCCGCACACACGCTAATGTGAGTACGTGCATGAATGAGTGGCATACAGCATGTGCAAGCGAGTTGAGGGGTGTATGTGTACGTCGTTAAAACGCTGAAAAAGGGAGGAGACTTAGAAACAAAAGTGCTCGTCTCTGAGAACAGCCCTGTTTTTGTGGAAGCTGGGGATTTCCATCGCTTCAGTACCAATCGGCATGTAAGGAGGGAAGGAAGGAGGGAAAATAATACAAAGAGAGACATAACAGTGAAACTGAGAATGTGTTGCTTCCTGGCAACTTTGGAAAGACCCTTTCCGACTATTTCTCCATTTCCCTGGCTACCATCATTATTCACTTCCCTTGCACTCACAGTACCCCTGATTAACTCTACTATCAGCCTGTTCTTCACTCTTTATTGTATTGTTTCATTGTTGTCAACATTTACTTTTGGTTGTATCCAAATTAAAGATGTGTTGCTTTTCTTTGTCTTACAGTTAGTAAATTAAATATGATTTTGGATACTTAGTCAGATTAGTCAAACAATATGAAGCAATACCACATCGATCTCATAGAAATTATAATACACATTTCAAACTATTTTCTGACATTTAATCGCAATAAATCTATGAATTAATCAATAATGAAAATTATCTTTAGATTTAGGCTTACACAAAATTACAAATGTAAAGAGAAGCTATCAATTTGGTTGTAAAGTTCAACCAAAGTTAGCCATCATAAAAAATAAATCATATTGATAATTTTACAGCTATGCGTAAAAGTTAATTTTTTAACTTGGAAAAAACTACGGTAATTAGACTTAGTTGAGATTGTTTTCTGGAATTAACTTTCAAGCTTACTTTTAAGATAAGAGACAAAACATCTTATAGTCATTACAGCATGTCAACCATCTTTGCTGATGAAGATCATATTCTGGGGGAAAAGTAACATTTCTGAAATAGCTACTGACTGCATTATACTAAAAACAGTCTAATAGCATTTAGAAATATAAAAAATAGTAAAACTGCTCTCTATAAAAAGAAGCTTGACAAAACTATGACAACGCCCTCAAATCATTGTGAGTAAAGGGGAATGTTTCAGCAATGACACTGATTTGGTTACAGTGATTTAAAGAATATGCTAAAAAAACCAAACTAAAAAAAACCCCTAAAAGCTCAACTAAACGTTTCTAAAACAAACCCCCAACAAACTATAAAAAGATATGTCTAAGACAGATCTCATCCTACAATATTAATCAGCAGTGACATGTAGTCACACCCATAATCACTGTGTGACTCACAATAACAACCAGAAAGGGGAAACCTGTTTTATCCACTTCCTTAAGGCCACAGGTCATGACCACAAGCATATTTTTGCAATGCACACCCATGACACGTAGCTACCACACATAGTCCTGCCTGCTCTGATATGAACTATCTGTTAGATGGGAGTATCTTTGGATATATATATATATACATATACACACACACACACACTCACACCTGCTCTTGTAATAGTAGCAAGTGCTTAGAAAGAATATGCTCTCTCACTATCATCCATCATGAAGGGGCAGTGACCAAAAAAAGTGTGATATAATGCAATGTAACTCTTAATATACCTTGCCATGTTGTTGTGTAGACTTATGATGGCACAATCAAGAAGACCGAATCTACTACTGAGGACAGATTATGCTCTGTGTACTTCTATTTTTCAAAAACAATACAATGATACAATAGATAAGAAATAAAATATAAAGCATCCAGAATTGTACTATGCATGATGTGGAGTAGACTTTGAAACAGCATTTGGACCATTATTTGGAGAAATAACAAATGAGATGCACTTAAGTATAGTAATATTGTGTTATATTGAAAGCTATTAAATGATTTGACTGGGAACGTACGAGTCTTGTTAATGCAACAAGAGCATGAACTTTAAAGAAAAAGAGACTCTAACCGGTTGCTACAGAGTGAACAAAATATGTGACAGTGTTCAGATTGTTTTTTTTTTTTTTTTTAAGGAAAGAAAACAAAAACATGCTCTGTCCCTCCGCAGAAATTCCAGGAACATCCCACACAAATGTGATGAGCAATCTTAGCTGTTACGGGCAATTTGTTGAGTTACAAACTAACTTTTCAAACGAAGTTATAAAAGAGAAAAAACACCTTAAATTAGTCAAGACTGTAATGATAAAATACAGAAATATTGTTTGCCTGTGTTCTCCAGAATGTATTCAGTAACTGCTTCTAAAAATATTTTTCTTCCTTTACCTTAAGAGTACACTCCAATACAGTAAGCACACAACCACACACATTGCACAACAGACAAGCATATTGCATAATGTGATCTAGAATCTAGCAGCACTTTGACATGGGGATTAGGAGGAAGTCTAACAGGTGCACAACAGGGTGGGATGAACTAATCTGCTGAGGTACAACAAATGGCAATGTGATGCTAGAAAGTCTATTCGCAGCACAAGCACATTAATGTTGTTAGTGGGTGATGAATGGAATGTACATCACAAAAGTAATAAATAAAATGATCAACCTCAGCCACATCCATTTCATCATCAAAGGCAATCAGCTGGAAGAGAAAAAGTATAGGGGGCAGAGAGTTAGTAGAGCTAGATTAGTAAGTTAAAAGCTTGGTCACAAACACATACTCACGTACGTACATACACACACACACACACAC